>RDPX01000138.1:1051686-1068218 GCA_003991215.1 Morbakka virulenta | reverse complement strand
CCATCTTTTCGAGTATCTTATTCTTGCTGTCATCTTTACGAGTATCTTATTCTTTCTGACATCTTTACGAGTATCTTATTCTTTCTGACATCATTACGAGTATCTTATTCTTTCTTACATCTTTGCAAGTATCTTCTTTTTTCTGACATCTTTAGGAGTATCTTATTCTTTCTCACATCTTTACGAGTATCTTATTATTTCTGACATCTTTAGGAGTATCTTATTCTTTCTGACATCATTACGAGTATCTTATTCTTGTTGGCATCTTTCCGAGTATCTTATTCTTTCTGGCATCTTTGCGAGTATCTTATTCTTTCTGGCATTTTTACGAGTATCTTATTCGTTCTGACATCTTTGCAAGTATCTTATTCTTTTTGGCATCTTTACGAGTATCCTTTTCTTCTTACATCTTTACAAGTATCTTATTCTGGCGTCTTTGCGAGTATCTTATTCTTTCTGTCATTTTTACGAGTATCTTATTCTTGTTGGCATCTTTTCGAGTATCTTATTTTTTTTGGCATCTTTACGAGTATCCTTTTCTTCTTACATCGTTACGAGTATCTTATTCTCTCTGACATCATTGCGAGTATCTTATTCTCTCTAACATCTTTGCGAGTATCTTATTCTGCCTGATAAATTTACGATTAGAATTTTTTGTGCTTTTTATATACTAAGCTGGGTCCACTGGTAATACAGGCATTTTTTAACAAAAAAATTAAGTTGTATTTCTTCACCCCTGTCTATGTCCTGTTATTCGTTCTCTCTCGTCATCTTGCCAACGTCTCTTTGGGAAGATGACTTTACATACACTCATACACACACATTCACACATACATTCACACACACATACACACACACACACTTTCTCTCTCCCATGTCTCTCCTATGTCTCTCCTATTTCTCTCTGTTTGTCTCTCTCTGTGTCTCTCTCTGTCTCTGTCCCTGTCTCTCTGTCTCTGCCTCTCTGTGTGTTTGTCTGTCTGTCTCTGTGTGTGTCGGTTTGTGTGTCTGTGTCTGTGTGCCTGTGTGTGTGTCGGTCTGTCTGTCTGTCTCTCTCTCTCTGACACACACACACACGCTCTCTCTCTCTTTCTTTCTTTCTCTCTTCGCTTCCCCTCCCTCTTACTCACTCTTTCTCTCTTTTCCCCTCCTCCTTTCGTTTGTTCTCTCCCTTTTTCTCTATTTCTCACTCCCCCTTTCCTCTTTTTCTTTTAGTCTGTTTTTCGTTTAAAGGAATTCCGCAACAAAAAAAAGTCTTGAAATAATGATGATTAGAATGTTAGTTACCATTTACTATATATATATAGTATATAGTATATACTATATATATACTATATATATATACTATTTACTTATGTACTAAAAAACCATGATGTTATGTTTTCTTTCTCATATTCTAGGGAATACAAGATTTTAAAAAGGAATAGATATTCATGAAAACAACCTTACCTTGGGTCTTAGATTCTCCTATCCTTCCATGACAGAAAGGCGGTGTCACTGGATGTGATCATACGGAATAATGATACCTTTTTTTCGCATTGTTAAGGGATAGGGAACTCAGAAGCAGTTTTAAGGGATGAAATCATGGATATTGTAATCCATTTTTTAGGGTTGGTCCGGAATCAAGTTGCTGATTAAAAAATAGTTTGTATTTCATTTTTATATCGTTCTTGACATTCTACCGCACTGTACCAAAAAAAAATTGAAGCATAATTTTCTGTAATGTACTCCTTCACTATGTTTATATTTAGATAAAAAGTTGTTGTGATCAAAATATTTTAGGGGATATGCAAATAATGTTCTACAATACACAAATTAGGGGAAAAATCAAATGTTAGTAATGAATAAGTTCGAATTAGTCATTAGAAATTATTATTAGATTAGAAACAAGTCTTATTACTCTCTACAAACCCAGCTCTGTATATATTTAGATACATATGTGTTGTACTTTTAAATTACAGTTTCTAAAAAGATGACAAACAGATTTCTGTGTTGAAAATTCTTGACTTTATGAACTCAATTAAAGCTATTGATTTTGCACCTTTATCATCTCATGATGGACCTAACACAACAGATAATTATTTGTGTCTCTTTCCGTATTTTGCCGTACTTAATAGCTCTTCACTATTCTGTAAAATTTATATGTGACAGTCCATTCTTTGTAGACATTTTAATACACTATGGTTGACAACATGAATCTCAACGAGAAAAAAACTTTGTTCGTCACATAGAACAGTATTCACTGGCTGAAAAGCAAAAGCTCTGGGAATAAGTTGAAACATTTAAGATACAATATGTTGTTAACGTAGAACGTTTAAATGAAAAGACTCGATGTAATGCAAAATGCAAAAGGTTTGTTGTCTAGACACCAAGACAGGATGTAAGAGGTTATCATGTCATGAGTCGCAAGCTTTTTCCAAGCTCAGAAAAAGCTTACGACTCACAACATAATAAAGTTCTTATATCTATGGCTTCCTCTGAGTCCATAAAGTTCAGAATTTTCAAGACCAAGACAGGACTTTCTGGCTAAACCCGTACTCATTTTTTATACAGCTTTAGGTGATGTCAAACATAAGGATTCTAACTAGGTAAAGTCCATGACGTTTGTTAAAAGATGCCATAAGAATGATTTGATAACTATTCCAAAACCGAAAAATTTCACAACATTGAAGCTGAGAGAAGTCTTCAAGCTGTCAAAGAGCTGCAAGTCATATTTTAGTGACTTTTAAAAAAAACGGGGAGTGTTAAAAGGCCTGTTGCCTAAAATGTTGCTAAAAATGTGAGCTTAGTCTTCGTACAACAAGTGGCTAGAACAACAAGGAATATCTATATCTGAATCTGACCAATGAAAATTCAGCAATAATAGGGTAAAGGGGTGCAGGGAGGATGGGTGGATGAATAAAATGACATTCCCTAGAAGGGGCAAAAGAGAGTTTTTATTGAAAAGAATATACAGTCACTACCAAAAGTCTAAGACCACTCATGAAAATACGTAGATTTCTCGGTATGAGATCGTATTGCATCATCCTACTGTTGAGATTGCATCATACTCATTGTTTGTGCTCTGGTCGTCATTACACGTTCTTCTTTAACACTGCGGACATCTGAATCGATTTTACTTTGGAATTTTTTTCACTTTTTATACTTCTTATTGCTACAGAAATGGGTCCAACAAAGTCCCTCAGTGAAGTTCAAAGAGGTCAAATTGTTGCTCTGCATAGAGAAGGACTATCTGAAAGGAAAATTTCTACGAAATTGAAAGTCAGCAAAACTGCAGTCCACCAAGCAGTTAAAAAGTATCAGCAGTATGGCTGCTACAAAGACTTACATCGGAGTGGAAGGCCAAGAAAAACCACTGTAAGAGATGACAACCTGATGAAAAGGATAGTTATGAGGTCACCAATGAGTTCCATCAACAAAATTCGAGCTAATTTGGTGGAAAGAGGTGTGAGTGTAAGTCGCATGACTGTTTCCAGACGTCTTTCACACAAATTTGGTCTAAAATCCTACAAGCCTGCCAGAAAACCCACGCCTGACACCAGTAATGAAGGCAAAACGATTAGCCTTCACTAAGAAGTACCAAAACTGGACACCAGCACAGTGTGGTAAAGTCATGTTCTTGGACGAGTCCACTCTACAGCAGTTTGTGGTGAGGAAACAACATGTTCGCCGGCCACCTGGAACGAGATTCAATGAAAAATACACAATTTCTTCGATGAAACACCCTCCAAGTCAAATGATATGGGGTGCAATTTCAGAAAATGGAGTTGCTGGGTTGTATTTTTTGCCATCTGGAACAACTATGAATGGTCTGCGGTACGTTGAATTGCTGTCGGATAAGCTAAAAATTCACATGGACATACATAAATGTACTATATTCATGCCCCTTGTCACCGATCAAAAGTTGCTATGACTTTTCTGACTGAGAACAGGATTCATGTTCTGGATTGGCCGGGCAACAGCCCTGACCTGAATCCAACAGAGAATCTGTGGACGGAAATGAAAGATAAAGTTTCCCAGAAACAGCCATCAAGTGCTAAGGACCTTGTGGAAGCGATAAAAGAAGTGTGGGTGAAAGAAATCTTGCAGGAATACTGCAGAAATCTAGTACACAGTATGCCAAGACGCCTGCAGGCAATAATTAAAAGTGGCGGTGGACCCACCAAATACTGAATATCAAGGAAACAACTATCAATATGGATGCAAATTTAATCAAAAGATACTAAAAAATATGAGATTTGTGTGTAAAGGAAATATTATCCACAATAAATCAGTTTTAATATAGATGTATAATCAGTTGTGTCATTTCAGAGTCAAAATTAAGGGTGGTCTTAAACTTTTGGTAGTGACTGTAGCTTAGAACTACTGCAAGATTATCTAAAAAGCATTTGGGGTGGTCGGAGATACCTTATTGACAGGTATGGTGTAGATACTCTCATTATTTGTGGTGACCAGTTATCACTCTATGCCATTGAAAGTGCCAGTTTAAAAAACACTTTGTCATTCATATGTAAGAGCACTTATTTTAAAGAAACTATATACTTTCGAGAGAGCAAATTCCCTGTTTTACTCAGATTTGCAGTGACCCTAAAGTCGAGATACTTTCCCAATTTGTGTTTAAAGGTAAAAATACATGTACCTCACTGCAAGCTTTAATAGGAATCAGCTTTCAATAGACATCTAAAAGATTATATCTTTTGGGCAAAATGGTGAAAATAATGAGTGCATTACCAAACCGCTTTAATGTGTTTACGCAAAAAGGGATTTGAAATTGATGTCGTTGACGACTATTCTGTGCATTGCATGCTTGAAATACCCAGGGCACTATTTACGAAAGGCTATATATTGATAATTTTAGGCTGCTGTACCTCTGTCGGCATCCAAGTCAACAACACACATAGCCATGCCCCTCTAGTTTACTAGAAAAAAGACGAAATGGAGATAATGCTTAATCAGTTGCAAGAAAATCTGAATAAAATTCCATCTCCATACCTACATGAAATGGTGGCTATGCTTGTAGGTCATGGAAAACGTTGCATGTCAAAGCAACAAAAGCATAGAAATCTTTTTTTGTAACGAGTACTTAGAATGAAGTAAAGATAACCTTTTTCTTTGATTTTGTTTGATTGGGCATGAAACTGTACAAGTGCAGGATCTACACGTTGATCCCGCACGAAAAGCCCGTCAAAGAATTGTGAAATGCTGTGGGAAGATTGATTCTTCTTACAGGCGTTCAAAGACGCGTAAAATAATGAAGGCAGCTTCTGGAATTGCTTACCTGGGAAGGAGAGGGGCTTGATACAGTAGAAGATACAACTGTTTTCGATGACGACAGTTATAATGCTATGGAACTTGAAACGTGTAACAACGAAATTGGTATTACAGAATCAAATGCAGTTACTTCTCAACAAAGTGCACTGATTACCAGAAGTTCTCTTGCTAATGAAGTTGTAGCTGATAGTGAAAATTTTGACAAACACTATAAAATGATTGCGACGCAGGAAACGTCAAAGCTATTTACTTTGTATTCTTTTCAACAAAAATCCAAGAAGAGGTCTTAAAAGTCGGCTAAAAGTAAATATTCAAGGGGGAAAAGAGGCACAAAGTTCCGCGCAAAAAAAGAGATGCGTCGGTGGCTGTTGTTTTTACTTCTCTAATAGAAAGATCAGAAATACACAACCCTATCGAGGAACTTATTGTTACAGGAGATGGTTTAGTTGCTACAACAAGAAATAGAACAACACACGATGGAGAATATTGGGATACAAAAAGCTTTTTGCATTTCATATCTGTGACAGTTATTCAAACTGATCCAGTATCAGTGTATTACTGCGACCCAAGTAACAACAATGATTCGTATTGCTTAAATGCAACAAAATTAGAAGTGCTTTTGGAAGACTTAATGTAGATAGTACCTAAATCAACTATAATTCCTGTTCATCAAGAACATTTTGTTATATCAGTTTGCTTCACTGTCTAATCGTGTTGCAGAATTCAGCTGAAAAGACTGCTACATTATATTTACATTACTGTACTTTCATATATATATTTGTTCTGTTGATATTTATTAAACTGATTTTGAGTTGTGTGTTGTACTGAATATTGTTAAAACATAACAATTAGGACGTTTTCTGATCAAAAACAAGTGACTGCATAAATTCCACACCCCAAACCACACTAATTCATTTTTAAATAGAATTCAAACTCTTCTGTCAATTAAGCATCCTGCAGTATAGATTTCCATCTGTTGTCTTGTTTATTGTAGTTTCTTCGTGAGGGTGTGTATATTAGATTGAAACTGACCTCCATCCTACTTCAATACTATACGTGGTACTAGGAGCTGACCCTTTTACACTGATATGCCTGAAAGGTATCAAAAATGCTCTCCTAATAATTATGAAATAAAACAGAAATAAGTAAACGCAGAAGCAGTAAAAAGTAGTTATTACGAGTTAAAGATAGCTGATATTGTTCAAGCTATATTATTTTACAGAAAGGATTTGAAGGGATCGGTTTTAATTTTAATAATTCTTGGCCAGACTTAAAGAGCTTTCAGTATTTGTCACTGAGGACGTAATGTGAATGAAAATTTGTTATGAATAAATAATGACTTATCTTGTCTCAATGATCTTAAGTATCTCTATTTGACTTGTCCTTAATTGCTGTTGTCTCATACTACACTTCCTGTTGCAAGACCTCGGGAATTCAATTATAAATATAATAACTTGTAACGTAGTAGAGGGGAAGGGATAGGCTGTAGATGAATATTAGTTTTTATTTTTATTTATGTAAGACTGGAATTTTGTGATGTTTCTGCTATACTGATATTTTCAAATTTATACTGCTATTATTTCATCGTCAAATGTTTCCTATTTGGAAAATTACACTGACAATTTAAGACTAAGGTTTAAAAATAACACCTTAGATTATCTGGAAATATCATCAAATATTTCCAAGGCAGGAATTGAATTTCAAATTACCTTACAGTTCACAATGTTGGTTATACGAGAAGAGCCCTTGGCTAAAGGCACACAGAGAAATAAATTTCAGGACTTGACGACAGGCTAAAACGGCTTTATAATTGATAACTTGATGTTAACAATAAGTTATCAATTAAATGAAATAGGAGTAACTACTATCTATTATTATTACAATCAGTAGAATTTCTATGAAAGTTTTATAGTTGGAAATTTAGCTGAGACTCTTCTGACTCCTGGTATCAATTTAGATTTGTGACTAAACGCAGAAGCAAAGAATGTTTTGAGAGTAACGATGAAAGGGAATGGTAGATTATCCAAAAAGTAATATTAGTTTTAATTGCCATTTGTTAGCAGCTGTTTATTCTTGAATCTAATTTACAGTTTGCTTCGGTAGACAAGGCTAGTTGTTTCTGTAAAAGATCTCATGGAATTAAAATATTAAGAACTGTAACAAGTTTATAATGCTTAAGAATAATAATAAGAAAACTTTTCCATGTTTTGCAGATCATCAAGAATCCATATTAAAAGTAGTTAAACTAGATCCTCGTCAACACAATTTGGTGGCATTGAATGACTTTGTTTCAGATTACATAGCACACCCCAAATTTATGGAATTATTTTTTAAAAAAGTAAAAGAAAAATGTCTCCTTGATTTACCTGTCACAGTAGTATGACATACAAAAATGTGATAACCTACAATGTAATTTTGTATGCCTTTTAGATCAGCAAAGGACAGAGAATGAAGTAAGATCTACAAAAGCAACAATAGCCACAGTACATTTGAAGATTTCAGAACTGCTTTAGACGACTTTACAGGATTTGCAGGAAAAACAGTTTTTGAACTGATATGATGTATCCTGTTTAACTATTCGGAAATACAAATACAAATGAATACCTCGAGGAAAGAATATTGTTTTGTGTTAAATTTACACACAGAAAGTTCATCGTGCAGAGCCAGAAAAAAAATTTTGATCGTGTCCTTCCTTAAGAAATGAAGCATAAGTATAAGAAATAAGAAATAAGTATAAGAAATAAGAAATAAGTATAAGAAATAAGAAATAAGTATAAGAAATAAGAAATAAGTATAAGAAATAAGAAATAAGTATAAGAAATAAGAAATAAGTATAAGAAATAAGAAATAAGTATAAGAAATGTCTAAGATTCTTCACTTTTAGGGATACAAATATGACAGAGCTGAAGGTGAATTTTTAAAAATATATGTTTTTATGTCATTTTCCCTCTTATCTCTTGCACAAATTAGGCTGGAAAAGATCGACAAAAATGTTGAAGGAATAACCAATATATTTGGAGGGCTAAATTTATTGGCAGCAAAAAAAAAAAGCAAAATGAATTGGAAAGCAATATCAAGTGAGATAGAATAGGAATGGATTTATTGATTAATGAAATTCAAGTGAAATTAGATGACAAATAACGCGTTGAAAAGCTTAAACGTACTAGAAATTGGGCAGACCGGACAAGCGAGACAGATAACATCAAAACGTCAGGAAAACATTTTAGTATTAATGTGAGATACAGATATTCAGAAAGTACCACCTTCTAAAAACAAACAAGATGATACGTTACGGAAAGATCGGCAAGTATGAAAACAAAAACAGAAAAATTTGATGACACTGTCTTGTAAATTTTGTAAGAAACAATCCTGCAGATGAATGTGCCGACTTAAAAATTAGACGAAGTTTAGGAAAAGGTATCTGAATTTTCACAATGTATAGGTATGATATTTGCATTGTGCAGCAGTTGCCAAAGATGAAGAATCGTTTGAAGTATTTTACAACCTGTTGTATAATAGCCATCGACTCCATGAGATAACGCAGAAACGAGCAAGCATGAAATCACTGTTTAAACTAATCAACCATTGTAATAAAGAGCAAAAGACTAAAATACTAATGGAAAAATTAGTCAATGAAAAAGAATGCCTTTCGCCAAAACAGCAAGTACAAAACGAAACATTGGATTAACTCAAACACTATGTCAAAAAAGATTATTGATGATGCTGATAACTGGCAATGGAATGATATGGTGATTCAAAATAGATATAGATGGTTCAGTTGGATTATTAGGACTGTGAGCATGCCAGCATTAGCTTAGACTTTTGTTGAAAATTACTATCAAATCTCATATTTCACTTTGAAATAGATGAATATGGGATACTTGGATTGCTTAGGCAGATTGGAATGCCGGCATTAGTAAATAAAAAAACCCAACAACGTTTGGTAACTGCCGACTTTGGAATTGAAATCTTCTATAATGACTGGCATGTCATGTTTATGTGTTTGTTCCACAGTCTCAGTGATCATTTCATAAAAGTTGAATTTGTAAGCCTCATCAGCCTCATTGGTTGGTGAGTACGAATGAAAAACTGTCAGGATGATGTGTTTGGAGAAGAATCTTGTTTTTATGATACTATCGCTGACTGGCGACTAGTCTATGTGTGCTGCAGTTGCACTTTTGGACAACATGATGGCAACTCCCAAAATGTGGACATCATCGTCTCTACCTGAGTACAGAATGGTCTTGCCAGTAAAGAGCTTAGTCTTGCCAGAACCAGTCCATCTACTTCCATTTATTCCTAGTAATTCGATCAGTGCTTTATGTATCTCCCTGGCGATCTGAGCGGTTTTTCCAGTGGCGTACTTGGTTCTAACATTCCAGCTACCAATGGCAAATTCGGTCCTTGGATTCACAAGTAATCGGTTCTTAAGCTTCCTCTGGGCTTTCTGTCAAGCGTGTCATGTTTCCTTTCCTTTCGAGGTCAGGAGCCATAGTCTCTCCAAGGGGTTGTGGATTTGTTTGACTTTTTTCTGGGGTCGGGTGATTGACCCAATGCCAAACCTTTAAGACTGAAGGGGGTTTGTTTTCTGTCTGTGTTTCTTCCCTTAGACAACTGCAGAGCTGTGTAGGCTCATGAGCTCAATCTACCTTCCTTTGTAATCAGAGTTTTTCTCCTCTTAGGAAGTCTTACGGCTCTCCGGCCGGACCAGTTTATTCTGCGACTCCTCTCGAGTGAAGATGTCCAGAACTTGTTTTAACATTTCACCAGTCACTCGCTTCCGTGCCGCTTTTGTCATGATTGGTGTCATGTCCACCCTGCCGCATGCCCCCAAAGGAATACCCACATTAACATGACGTGGAGGTGCGACAACGAAGTTTACACTCACCTTTGGGACGCACATCTTATGATTATATATATATATATATATATATATATATATATATATATATTTGTAGAAATACAACACTTCACTGAACGAGCAGATCTTATAATATAATATTCTATACTGCACTTAGTACTTCACTAACTATAATATCTTATATTAAATTTTATTGCATTCTGTGATATATACTTGACTATACCATACGTTAATATTTAATATTTCATTGTACTATATTTTATAATATGATTCTATAATCATACTCATTGGGGAAAGCTACTGTCTCAAAGAAAGAACTTATCAAAACTAATTCTATCATGAATGCGTAGTAATTTTTTTTTAAAAAACTCTGACATAAACTATTTAGTGTCATTGGGTAGGAAGCGTAATTGCCAAAGGCCAGCAAGAAAGGCTGAGAGGGTTCGGACACGTACGAAGAAGGGACGAGGATTACGTCGGGAAGAGAGTAATGAAGATGGTTATACCGGGGAAAAGGAGACGGGGACGTCCAAAGAGAAGATGGAGTGATATTGTCGAAGACGACATGAAGCGAGTAGGCGCCTCGCCGACTGACGCCCAAGACAGGTCAAGATGGAAGAAGCTAGTATCAGCCACAGCGACCCCTGACGGGAAAAGCTAGAAGAAGAAGAAGAAGAAGAAGAAGAAGAAGATGTTAATACAGCCAAGAAAGATGATCCTGAGACTATGAAATCTCNCTATTTCTCATTCCCCCTTTCCTCTTTTTCTTTTAGTCTGTTTTTCGTTTAAAGGAATTCCGCAACAAAAAAAAGTCTTGAAATAATGATGATTAGAATGTTAGTTACCATTTACTATATATATATAGTATATAGTATATACTATATATATACTATATATACTATATATACTATATAGTATATACTATATATATACTATATATACTATATAGTATATACTATATATATACTATATATACTATATATAGTATATAGTATATACTATATATATACTATTTACTTATGTACTAAAAAACCATGGTTCGGACACGTACGAAGAAGGGACGAGGATTACGTCGGGAAGAGAGTAATGAAGATGGTTATACCGGGGAAAAGGAGACGGGGACGTCCAAAGAGAAGATGGAGTGATATTGTCGAAGACGACATGAAGCGAGTAGGCGCCTCGCCGACTGACGCCCAAGACAGGTCAAGATGGAAGAAGCTAGTATCAGCCACAGCGACCCCTGACGGGAAAAGCTAGAAGAAGAAGAAGAAGAAGAAGAAGAAGAAGATGTTAATACAGCCAAGAAAGATGATCCTGAGACTATGAAATCTCATTTTAAAAAAATAGTGAATTTCCGAATACTTGTCAGATATTGTGTCAAGCTATTGCAGAAAAACAATCTTGGTGGTTTGTTTTTGGCAAAATGCATGCAGTTTTTAACTCATTTGTTTTAAAGCATTGCACTTTATCTCTATATCGACGAAAAAAAGCAAGAAAAGTTACCCTGACATTTATTTTTATGTGAACTTATACTAGATGGTGCTGGTACCTCAGCTGGCAATACAAGTTTATGTTAAAGCCATCTTGAACATATTATTCTGTGGTCACGTGTTTATGGCCTACTGTGTACCCTGTGTTCCAGAGTCTCTATGATCAAGAATATAATTAGGAGACGAATTTGAGAAAGTGATTAGAGATTAACAGTGTTTGTAATAATTATTAATGTTATAATTATTTTATTTTTTTTTTTGGAATGCAAGCAAAGGACTGTTTTATTTCAAACTTAACTTTTTACATTTAGAATAAGGGCTCACAATAGCTATTAGTCAGTTTGCCACATTATAAGCAGAAGGAAACAACTGAAACAATAAAGCTATTATTTTTATCTCAAAGCAGAAAAAATTGAAATTGAAAAGGAATTGCCTCTGAAAAAGCAAACTATCTTTGACAATTAATTTGAATTGATCTATCCCAACATTTTTACTACATTGGCAGCTCAGGATTACCCCAATCAAAAATAACCCGATGAAAACCAATGGTATCGTTTTGACTAAATCCGATAACAAATTTTTAAAAATTTTTCTTTCAAATTCTTGCCACATACTGTTTTATTCTCTCGATCAATCTTATAAATGTATGACCTTCATTGTGGCATCATATCATGATCATCACTTAACTTGTCCCAAACCAAAGGTAGCACCGTTACTTAAATTGCTTTAACTTAAATTACAATGCTCACATCTCTTATACCCATCACAGTGTCAGAAAAACGTTTCTTCATTATACATTATCTAAGCCCGATTACTTTGCAAAATAATTTAGAATGGCAAGTTTCCGCTTTGTTTCAAATAACCGTACACCACCCTTTATTTTCAGTGACCTAAATTCTGAAGCAGCATTTCGGCCCAACTGTTTTGTGGGAGTCTTTCGTAGTACCAAATTTCAAGAACGTTTAACCTCTTCACATCTTTACATATCACTACACAAGAATTAGAACTGCAGGTAGTTTTGGAAATACAATAGATTTCTTTGTTTTCGTACTCATAAACCTCTTTTTTCAGATGATGTCTAAAAATGCATCTACTTTTCTTGCAATGAAAATCATTTTCCAAGTCTGCATTTTTTTCGCCATTGTTAGTGTTAGTGAAGAGAGCTCCAAGACAGCAGAATTCTCTAGCTGTTTCCATCATCTTTCTTTGCGTCTTACGAACTTGTGTTTCTACGTGGTTATAATTTTGTTCCTTCCGCTAATATGATTATAGGTTTGGTTTTACATACGTTTAGATAGAGGTCTACCAATGTACTGGCAAATGTTAGTCCATTCGTCTCTTCTGTTAATTCAATCATTAATCCAGCAGACAGAATAACAGCATCAGTCTAACATATAATGAAGAAATAATTAACCTCTGCTTTGGATGACCAGGTTATACAAACGCCAGAAGAATTCACTGCCTACTAAAAACAAAAAAAACATTAATTTTTACAATACCACAAGGACATACACCTCAGAATATGAACTTATGAAAATCCCAAAGTTCCATAGTGCTCGTGTCAACTGCCAATCATGCATGTAAAGTTTAGCCTTGTTCAATAGCGTATTATGATTATAATATTTCCATACGATGACCGGCTAATCACAAGTTATCTTATTATATTTCATGAGAATCAAAAGTCGAGCAAAGTTCAACAACCTTTGGTCTTTTGGTTTATATAAATGTGGGGTCGAAATATCAGGTTTTGAGTGACATGGACCCTGAAGACTCGTGGTGAGAGTAGGTTACGGTGTTGAAAAGATATCATTATTCCCCTACTCATTTTCGAGGTAGAAAGAAGTAAAAGGTATTTTTCTATTACAATACCCAAAAAAGTAAACGTTCATTATGTTCTTTTTAATTGTTAAAAATGAATTCATTAAGCATAATGGTCAGTATATCACATAGTTGTGTTGACTGATGTACACTGACACACTAAGATCTAGGATTCAATAATGAGTCGGGCATTCGTGTTATGATCTTCTAATACATCTGTACCCTTTAAAAGTTACTCTGAATAGAAAACACTAAGGCCTTCTTATGTACACATAACGTATTTGTGTATGTTTCTGTTCGTTCATCTTCTTAGCCTTTAAAGAGTTTTATTTGTACGCTGAAGAAATTTGTTTTCTCGGCATAATAGTAAGAATAGCATGAACAGATAAATTCCATTGTACAGATGAAAAGCAGAGGTCGGAAGTCAAAGAAAATATAATTCAATTGAGAAGAAAACGACAATTTACTATTCCTTGACAAATTATCAGGAAAGAAAAGTAAAGCTTCTTGTCTTGCCAAAAAAGATCCATCTAAGAAAAATTAGGGATAGAAAAAAAACTGACACTTTTAAAATAGCTGTCCAACTGGACAGAAGTCAATAGGATAGACAGCAGTGGAAGCCATGATCACCAACGTTTTATGGCAAGCTACTTTTAAAGAAAAGAGAAAATTGTATTTCACTGTCTACCAAGGAAAGAAACATAAATTTTTATGATCAATATTCTTTGTATATTGATCATAAAGACTAAACCATGCCCATGTAATGGTACTCTGCATTCTAGAATTGCTAAAAATGGAGTATAAGTCTGGGACTTAGGTTTCTTTTGAAACGAATGGTTTTTCACTGAGGCCACTTCTATGCCTGCTTCATCTCAAAAAGAAATCTTTAAAGGGCTACATTTTGGGCTTTCGTGTTAACTAGAATTTGCAGAGGGCTAAGTCATTTGTGGGGTTTGGCATAAAATGCAAATATTTCAAATGTACGTGACAATTTAATTTTTAAATTAAAAAATAAAAAATAAAGAAATATCTTTGTCTTCCTCTCGGGCAAAAAGATTTTGTTTTGGTCACCTTTCAGACTATACCACTACTTTTTATAAAATATAGCTGATTTTTTTATTTCTAATTTTAGTTTATGATCTGAAACAGGTGACCCAGATTTCATTATTTCTATCATTGTTTAAAAAGGTTTATTTTCAATTTCCAACATTATCATCCTAGCCTTCAAACAGTACTGTCATCTGGGCTTTATCNCCTTTCAGACTATACCACTACTTTTTATAAAATATAGCTGATTTTTTTATTTCTAATTTTAGTTTATGATCTGAAACAGGTGACCCAGATTTCATTATTTCTATCATTGTTTAAAAAGGTTTATTTTCAATTTCCAACATTATCATCCTAGCCTTCAAACAGTACTGTCATCTGGGCTTTATCATATGTCAGTATATTTAGTCACACACAATTACAAGGAATGTGGAAGACACCATTCGGTCATTCTACGTGATTTGTAAGTACGAAGAAGTTGAATATTTTTTCTTGTTTTTGTAACATGAATGGGCTATATATATATATTATATATATATATGATGGGTGTGCAGCTTGGTGAGAAGCATGATTTGGTACAAAACACAATTCCTCTTACGAAATAAGAGGAATCATGTCTTACACCAAAACATGGCATCACTTCGCTTTGCCCGGATAATCCACAACAAAGTCAATCACTTTTCTCCATCTAGTTCTATCTACGGCAATTTCCATTAGTTTTTTAATATCTTTGTATGATTTTAAGTCTTTCACCGGTAATATTGCAGCATCACGTTCATTAGCATTTCTAACATCCTTAGCAAGTGTCGAGACAAGAGTTTCCCCAGGTCTTCCACTAAATTTCTTGTATGAATTTTCTTCTTTAAAGTAATATTTGATACCGAGTTGTGCAGGAGTATTCTTACTCATTCGAAGGATATGTCCGAATAGTTTCCATCTACCTTTTGTGATTTCATATGATATCGGTTTTTCATTTGACATTTCATATAGTTGATCGTTAGTAATTTTATGCTTCCAATTAAGGTTACAAACTTTTCTTAGTTGCTTTTTGAATGGGCTAAACAAGGGAAAAGAACCCCAAAATACCTTTTCTTGAACAAAGTACAGCGCAGTTAAAAAAGAAAATAACGAACAAGAGTATTTCAATACCATATTTATAAACAATGCCAAACAAAGTGTTACATGTAAAGACAGATTCATTTGAATTTGAAAGATGACAACTATTTACAATGACAAAATTTCTACTAATGTTTAGCTGTGAGTTTTAAGTTTCAAATCCTTTCACATCCAATATGAATGTTTATACTATCCATCAGTAGAAAATATCTGTTGACACAAAAAATGCAATAGATTTACATGAATAAATCAATACAAAAAAATACTATCGACATAACGTACAAATACAAAATGGTTATCGTTTAATGTATTAACCAATGTAAGGAAAAAAGGAAAATTATGCTCTTATGTGCACTAATTCATCATAAAATGCTAAAGAAGTATATTTCTTACAAGTGCTATTTGGATATTAACGTACTTTTGTACTACTTCACCTAATTTCCTTGACCTGATTAAAAACATTTTGGGTATGTAGCCTGCTAAACCTTATTTAGGAAACACTTTCGTTGATTTTGTTCAAAGATCTACTTCTACTGTAACAGCTACCACTGCTGCTGGTACTTCTACTACCACTACTTATACAACTACTACTACCACTACCACTACTATCACTACCACTACTACTTTTTCTACTACTACTACTACTACTACTACTACTACTACTACTACAACTACTACTATTATTACTACTATCACTACTACAACTACTACTATTACTACTACTATCACCACCACTACTACTACTAATACTACTATTACTAATACTACTACTATTACTACTACTACTATCATTACTACTACTACTACTACCACTACTACCACTATCACTACTATTACTACTGTTACTACTACTATTACTATTACTGCTACAACTACTATTAACACTAATACTACTACTATTACTACTACCATTATTACTACTACTATTA
>RDPX01000138.1:993277-1030219 GCA_003991215.1 Morbakka virulenta | reverse complement strand
TGTGTGTGTGTGTGTGTGTGTGTGTGTGTGTGTGTGTAAAAGAACTACCTTAGCATGAAAACTCTACATGAATCTCGACTAAACAACAAAACAATTTTATATTTTTATGAACTCGAATTTTTTCCCTCGTAACTGTTAAAGGCATTCTCACTTTAACAGCGCCACATTTATGTTGGGGAAGATATGACAATACATAATAGCACAGTAATTGTTTTCAAATACTCGATTTCGTATCTGCTATGCCTTGGAAATAAAACCGATTAGACCTTTCACCTTTTTTGGTTATTTTTTGTTAATTACAGAAAACTAAACGGTTTTTCTTCAGTGCCTTGCAGAGAAATAAATTACAGTAGCGAGCACAACAAAATAGAAAGTTTAACATTAAACGGAACAATTATTTGGAAAAAAAGGCCGCTTTTCACTACGGACACTTGGCAAAAATCAGAAAATAAACTCTTTTGCTACTAAAGCACAATTTTGCTCAGAACGGTGATATTTCATTATAAAATTTTAAATTCTGACCAGTCAGATAACTACAAGTACCTTCCTGGAACTTCGTGAGGGTAAAAATTTCATGCTCTAACTGTACAGTACATAAGCAAATTTGACTGTTGGAAGGAGTCCTCGCTCACTTCGCCTGCTCGGACTAATAAATAAGGCACTGGAGTGCTAATTGCTACTGACACAAATATTTTCAATAAAAATTTTTGATGTTAAGTAAATATCATATTGAAATAAAATCAGGTCTTTGTAAGTGCATTTCCAAGTTCTTATCAAGAAATTATGCTTCTTATTTCACATAGGTATTATTACATCAATTATATTTGTTATGCATATCCATACATTATATATATATATATATATCTATTAACATTTCACTTTGATGTCCTTTCTTTATCTACTTTATAATATTAGCTCCTCACAATACAATTCTATTTATCAGAAACAAAAGTAGTTAATGTGATTAACCAATATATTACATCTTCAATGGTATTTTAATACCATATACAAATAAGGCATTACTGCATGATCTCAGGATTGACCTAGAGAATTGATCCGGATGATCTTGATAATGGTATTAACATCAAAGCAAAGTTATATGCTTTAAAGAAGAAATTTCTCTAAGTCACCTAACTTATTTATATCACTATTTCATATTTATTGGATTATATAGAGAGAAACGTAAATACAAATTAGCAATTGCGTGAAGATGTTAATAGACTTATTGTGTTTGCATGAGCTTATCGGAATATTGCATGGGAGTTTTACTGTATATGGGTACAGAAATGGGTAGTGGACGTTTCTTAAGATTGTTAAGATACCTGAAAATTATTCTATGGATGAAAGCCATTTTTAAGGTAAAGAACAGACGACATATCAATTACTTGCTGAATTCTTATTTTTATTTAATTATTCAGTTAAGATCAATCTTTTTAAGAGGACAAATTAAATGGGATGACTTTGGGCTTAAACAATATATATGTGTATATATGTACATCAATTGAGTCGTAATATAATTAGATACACGGTAAGGAATAACGTAAATATATAGTGCAGTGATTTTGCTAGTGTAAACAATAATGCAACATAATAAACATGTGGTTGATCTTATACAGGTTATTATGTCCCAAGGTAGGGAGATTGGAGACCATAGTTATTTGGTCATTGAAAGAGAAGTGATTTTTTTAAAGGAAGAAGAAAAATGTTTATTTCAAAAAAAGCACTTTTTAATCGTTCTCTTGCTAAGAGACTTGCATTGTAAACTGGAGTATATAGTAATATTTAAAATGTCCCGGGTAAATGACTTTTTTCTAGGTTTAGTTCCATCCAAAAATCCAAGGTACTCTTAGGTAGTGTTAAGACATTCTGTGGGCCATAGCTTGAAGATCTTCACTGTCAAAACATTGAAAACTAAGATTCTGAGGGGAAAACAACCGATCGAACACGGAGTTTGTAAAATTACATACGAAAAGTAATACTGCATTAGACTTAACAGAAGAAAAAGATGTTATATGGTTTCAATCCCAACATGAACGAACACAACACTATACCATAAGCTAAGTAAGAGATTTAAAAGTTCATTAAAATAGAAAAAAATTGCATCTTATTCTGGTACTAACAGATCAGCTGCTTAATTAACTTTTCTGTTAAGAAAAGCAACTTCTTCACACAGCAGCTATTTCTACCCTTGATGATAGTGGTTAAAACTTATCTGAATTACCATCAAGTACGAACTGATATCTTGATGAAATTCAAAAATAATCCTACCTTAGTGGCATCCATCATCGTTTACCTTGACAAATCAAAAGCCACTGGTTTGGATATCGCCAGTCCTTGTGTTACAAAACTGTTCTTTTTCAAATCTCACCTACAGTCTCTAAACAAGTCTGCTTTTTAGCCTAGTAACTATCAACCAGTTAGTCTTCTTATCTATTATAAGCAAAGATTTGCGTCTCT
The DNA here is from genome assembly GCA_003991215.1 of Morbakka virulenta. Classification (NCBI taxonomy): domain Eukaryota; kingdom Metazoa; phylum Cnidaria; class Cubozoa; order Carybdeida; family Carukiidae; genus Morbakka; species Morbakka virulenta. Next base: position 1,027,762 of record RDPX01000138.1, on the reverse strand, counting down.
TATCAACGTCTCTCTGGTTGAACACCTTGAGTCTCTTGGATTTTCTTCTGACCATCAGTGTGGGTTTCATTTTGCATCGTGTAATAATGTTATTATTTTTTGTTATTTCTGTTTTGTTATGTATGTGAAGAAGAACAGTATATTGCTTTTGACACTTCGATTGCCTTTGATATGGCTTAGGTCTATGGTTTTATTGTAAGTCTCTAAGGATATGGTTTTCTCAAACGAAACTTTGTCTGTCTTCTAATCTTTCCAGGTGAATGAAGTATTAAGATTATACTGGATTGTCTTTTCCCTGTATTTCTTCATCAATACCTGTATACCTTGGGGTCTGTTTTATGTTTGACTTTATCTAATGTATATAAAAATGATCTACTTTATTGTTTCCTTTCAGAGCAAGATATATTTGCCGACAGCCTTATAATTTATTTTTGCCTGTAAAAACAAGCTGTTTGGAAAACTTAAAAAGTTAATGGGTAAAAAAAATTGCTGGTCACTTTCAATAATAGCTGTCTTGCACTACATGACGTCATATATTTGACCAGTCACTATGCATGGCTAAAAGCTTTGGTTTTAAACTTCTTGCTTTTTCTTTTAGAATCTTTGTAGGAAATCCTATAACAAAACTATTGTCAAAACAACTTCCAGANTATATATATATTCGTTTTAACAGTATGTTTTTATGGTTATCATTGTTCATTGAAATATTTAATTTTTTCCATTACTTATCACAATAGTCATGATCACTTGGAACACTTAAATAAATTATCTTATTTTTTCCCCAATTACAAAAAAAACCAAAAATCTGTTTATGGGGGGGTTATCAATAGGGTGTTCATTCAGCAGTAGTAAGATTTACACCATCTCCTCCTGCAAAGATCTTCTTTGTTGACATTTAGCCCCATATACACAGGAACTAATTTCTTGAAAGGCTGAAATTTGCCTTAGTTTCGAGCCAATTTTTTACCCAGTTTACATCATTACCACGTTTTTCTGCAATCATCTCAGAAAGTCGGTTGTAAAAAGTGAGTTATTCATTACATTGGTAACTAAAACATCGTTTTTTAGGTCAGATAAAATATTAAGCAAATTAGAACTGCTATACATCTATCTTAGATTTAAATGTTTCACAGATCAAGATTTTTCTTTATTTCCTGTTTTTTATTTTTTTTCTTCTTCACTTCTTTTTCTTCTAGGCTTAATAAAAGTTAAATTTAACAAAAAGGAAGCACAATTTTTTTACAACCTTCAGTGGTTGAAGGTACTCATAGGCCGAATGTCGAAAATGAACAGTGTAATCAAGTTCAGAGAGAAGATCTAAAATATTGCTGTTGTCATTAGTTGCTTTAAGTTACGTCTTAGTGAAAGAAAGCCATAAGACTCAAGTTCCCATTGAGATTTGATGTAGAGATATTCTTGAATAATTTACAGAAAACTTGAGGATCAGCAACCACTCCAGGTGTTGAAGGTCTTACTTGTGCAGGGGAAAAGCACGTTTGCGTACCGTAAATGTGAGGGAAGGAGTCTTTTTCTCCCCTTCCATGGAAAGACATGAAAATGGATCATTATTTCAATGATGTATGTTTCGATTAGCCTCTCCTAATGACCTTCACCCAGTAAAACAAGAAATGATCTGATACTGGTAAAAAAAAGTGAAACTCATCCTTCTGCAAAGCTCTTTGGCAAAGAAATAAATAAAGATTATTTCTTTGCGAAAATCTGCTTCCCAGCTGGCTATCCATCATGTATAGGTAGACTCTGATCTCTAAACAAACTCCTGTTAAGTTTGCAGACCTACGTGAATGCAACAAGAGGTCAAATCGTCAATGTCGATAAAGCAATGTTAAAACAGTACGGTCAGAAATGATAAAATATTTTGGAGATAAGCATTTTCTTTTCCCCAAGGGACCGCAAATCAAAATAATTTTTAATGCTTCCCTTATCGCCAAGGTAATCTTGTATATTTGTGTTGATTTCCGGTTTAAAAGGAGGCTTTGAACTCTTTATATTTAAATCACGTCATTTGAGAATACTGTACTATTTGTATTGTTTGCTTGGATTTGGATTTGTCTGCGTCATTTGACATGAAAACTGTTTTCATTCCGAGAATTCTTTTTCAGAGATCATGTGTTTTAAGATTCTTATCAGTCCGATGCTGGTTTTAAAGCTTGTTTTTTTTTTAATCCGGTCGATGATTTTCCATCTCTTGCGTTCATTTTTTCATTCTCTTAAGGCAGCATTACAGCATATACAATTTTCTCCACTTGTACATAATCTTGCTTTTCCCAATGGAATAGTTACATTAATATAAATAGTCGAATTTTTCCTTTGAGACGGACTTCTAATAAACCTCTTTAAAATTTGACTGAACGGGATTGTCATGTTCCTTTCAACAAATTATGAAATAAAATTTCAGCTGAGAAGTACCCAAAAATGCAACAAACAAAAAAATAACAAAACTTGATAACATCATTTTTAAATTAAGGATTTTTTACCTTAAAGTTTAAAGCAAAGTAATTAATAATGTAGAACATAAAACTTAACATGGAATTGTGTGGAAAGCATTTAGAAATAAAAGTAATGAAACAATACTGTTTGGGGATTTGACTTTGTGAGGTTAGTGAGGATAGGATCAAACATATGTATTTTGCAAATGATAGAATTTGGACTTCAGATTATTAATATGAAAGAGTGGTAACAAAGTACAGATATCATAACACCTAGTAAGGATAGAATGTGTAGAAGGTTAGCCACTCATTTTATTTGCTTAAATACTCTGCTAGGATGTCCCCTGTCTGGTTAGCTTAATTAAGAACTACTGATCTTTTTTCCAGTGCTAATTTCAACTTTACTGTTAAGTTCAACTTCGTCATCGATTATTTATGGAACTTAATTGTGCCGAATTTTGCAATATTTTATAATTTGTGTAGTAAGAATAATGTGCAAATCTCACTCCCCCACCCACCCATTTTCCATTTGGTTTTTAAGTGTCGGTAAGGAAAAATAATCCTACATTTACACCGAGCTACAAGAAGAGAGAAAAAACATTGAAAACTAGAATGAAAACGAGGACGAGAACGAGGACGAGAACGAGAACGAGAACGAGAACGAGGATGAAGGTAAGAACAAAAATAATTTGTAAGACTTAACAAATTGGGTGAGTTTAAGTATTTTTATTTGTATATTTATATTCAATTTTTTACAGGATAATCTTTCAAAAAATGATATTTACAAATAAATAGTAAATAAGATTTCTGTTTCTGAAAGAGTCCTGTTAAAAAGTAAAAAGAAAACATACAAACAAACAAAGAAACAAACAAATGAGCAGAAAAAATACTGGTGGTAGTACTAACAAATAAGTAAAATAAAAATGAAATAAATAAAAGTATAATTCCAATGTCATCAAAGTATATCGAATGTCGTATGGTTTGGTAGAAGGAGGGATGAGCGTTTGTGAGTCTTCTTTTTTTTTTTAATTTTAACGTCATTTTTCCTCAGCAATTTGGGCTCAGACGGTGCCCTTCAGATGGACTTTGATTTGCTTTGATTTGCCAGTGAGGAATTTCTTGGCCGGATGCCCTTCCTGACGCCAACCAATGGCTTTTTTTTCTTTGCAAAGTTCCAAATTCTCCTCGACAGCTCGGGGAATCGAACCCGGAATTCTGCCAGAGGAGTCTTAAGACTAGAAAGTTGAGCCCCTTAAGGCTCGCCTTTCTTTCCACCAAATAAGTAAAAAATGAGTAAAACTACAAATATTAAACACAATTCATTTACATTTAAGTTAAAAATTAATTTTGAATAAGAAACAAATTTTCACTTCATGGGAACCTTTTGCTACTGTGAAATGAGAGCTCTTTCTAAAAGATGCCTAAAAGATGTTTTGCTTTAGGTAGCCTTGATAAAATGTCTTTGATACTACTTTTACTCTCCACCTTTTTTGAAATGTCCATTAAAATGTCCATTTTTCAAGCCGTTTAGTATTTTGACAGTTTCTTGACAAAACCCTTTCATCATAATATTCTTTATATATGGCAAATTTAGGTCAGAGTTGTTAGAAGTAATTTTTGAGCTCATCATTTCATCTTTCTTAGGGGATTTTCACATATTTGTCAAATTGCTAGTTTTAGTGAAACAGTATGCAAACAGTCGAAAAACGAAGCAAGTGTAAATGGCGAGTGAAAGTTTACAGTTAAATTTGTTTCTGAGTCTGCTGAGAAGATGTAAACGACCAGATACTATCTTGTAAGTGAAATTCAGATGGTTATTCAGTGGTCTGGCCCAGTTTGACTCCTGGATAGTTTGTCTGTCGTATTGTTAGTTGATTGATTTGGATAAGTACTGGCTGGTCTTTTTTCTCCTTGAATTCTGTCTCGTGCCATTGAGCATGCATTCTGTCTTGCCCTTTTACATGTTGACAACCAATTTAGTTCCTACCATCTAGTCTGCGATTGCGTTAACGTCAGTTGACAATGATTCTTCAATTTCTTCCACTGTGCTTCCAAGTACAAAGGTGACCTTGTCATCAGCTTACATCACGTTAACCAGAATGAAAGTTTGCCTGTAGCTATAACGTCACAAAGTGAAAATTATTTTTGAGAAAATCTTATTAAATTACATGGCTGATATGATCAAGAATTTTTTGAAAGTATTTTATCTTCTTTTCTTTGTTTTTCTTTCGCCTTCTTTCCTCGAATTCCTATCGAATGGTACATTTAAGTAAGGGATATGAATGCAAAAGTTATCTGCTTAAGGACAAATGCCTTCAGCTTAGATGGTAAAGCATGTGGCTATAACAGCCTCAGTCACTGGTTCTCCATCTTGGGTTGGATACACTTACATTTTCCACTTTTTTCTACCATTCGAAGTCTTCTCCCTTTATCTTAATCTATTTCAATACAAATTCTTGACTTGACTTACTTGACTTAATTGCGTAACCCTCCTTGGGTCTTTGCACATTCTTTCTTTACATATTTCTTCCAGGTGGCACGATCTTTCGCCTTGCGTTCAGCAGTCAGGATCGGAATTCTGAGATCATCTCGGATTTGGTCTGCCCAACGCTTTTTTGGTCTCCCTCTACTTCTTTTTCCTTCNGTGGCTATAACAGCCTCAGTCACTGGTTCTCCATCTTGGGTTGGATACACTTACATTTTCCACTTTTTTCTACCATTCGAAGTCTTCTCCCTTTATCTTAATCTATTTCAATACAAATTCTTGACTTGACTTACTTGACTTAATTGCGTAACCCTCCTTGGGTCTTTGCACATTCTTTCTTTACATATTTCTTCCAGGTGGCACGATCTTTCGCCTTGCGTTCAGCAGTCAGGATCGGAATTCTGAGATCATCTCGGATTTGGTCTGCCCAACGCTTTTTTGGTCTCCCTCTACTTCTTTTTCCTTCAAAATCTTCTTTGAATGCAGCTGCTTGAAACTTCAATTTCAACCTAATTAGACTTTTGTTTTCTTAAATACCATCAATGCCGGAAATAAAAAGTACCAAATTTGCATCAATCATTGATTGGAAAGTTGGAAATGTGACAAGAAACCATTTTGATTCCCTCTTTCGCCACTATTTGAAACAGGAAATACAAAGGTCAACACAAACAGAGTTAAATAAAAAGCAACTATTATACATTTTTTTATCAATAAAATTTGCTTTGTTTCAAAACATTTAATAATAGTATAAAATACAAATTATATTACAAACTATGAGGGGAAGTAAATCGATTGAAGTATTTTTAATCCCTGTTTTTGTCCAGATGAACTAAAAAAATCTTATGGCATCTATCTCCTATACATTAATTAACCTGTATGTGTGTTAGGTTGGTCAGGTACCAAACCTGATACAAGCATCGATGATCATGCAACTCCAAGCAATCCTATCACTGCAGGCACTGATGAGTTCATTACAGCTCAGACTGTTGTTCGAAGCCCAATTGTTAGACTGTAAAAATGTCTTTCTTTGTCTTCCTCTGGCTCTCCTGTCCTCGATCTTTCCTATCAAATCAAGGTGTTCCAGGTTAGGAACACCTTGATTTGAACCAGGTTAGGACGTCTCATAGTGTACCCGAGGAATTGCATCTGTCTTTGCCGTATTTTATTGATAAGTGACCTTTTGGTGTTGGCCAGGGAAAGGACTTCCTTGTTTGATGTATGTGTGTATGTAAAGTGAAATGGCTGAGAGATGAAAGAGGAAAAGAAAGGTGGGATGAATGTGTTTGTGTGTCCATGTGTGTGTGCACTACCAACGACGTAAACGTAAAAATGATGTGTATAATAATTGTATTTTCCATCTGTTTTAAATATCTTGTAGTATTCTATTACTTTAACTTGGTATCTGAAAGAAAAATAAGATCAATGGTGAAAGTGTAAGAAATCAAGAAAAAAGCATAGAATACTTTTTGCCCTAAAAATGGAAAATTGATTGTCTCAGAAATTTTGAATATTTGAGATGCAATATAAATGACACTTTTTTATTTTGGAAAATCCCAGGCAAAGTGAGTAGTTTGAAAAAAATATAAGTGAAAAACAAACCCTAAAGAATGGTATACTTAGTATCTCCACAAATGCATCTAATCAAGCTTTCCTATATTTCATGGATGAATTTCTGAGAGCGATTTGTCTGACTAGAATTTTATAGAATAGTGCTGGGATGAATAAGGACACCAAGTTAAACAATCGAAAAAGGGAAGTGTTTCTGAAAAAAACAACGAAACATGGCAATTACTGTAATGTCGTTTATTCAGTACAGTACGTATTATTTCACTTTATCACTGATATTTATGATATTGTTAACACTTTCAAAAGGTTGTATAAATGCAACTTATCGTGCGTTCGGCTCTTGCTTTGCTGTATCGAGCAACGTTTGTCTTTCATGTTCCTCAGGCCAATGTTTTAATACATACCTACCTACCTACCAACTAATGCAGTGTCATGTTCAGGTGGACGTTGACGACGACCAATTACCTAGTACTTCTGTCTTTTGTGAGTCTCAACACTTCTTCTATCTTTTTAATTCTCTTACTTTCTGATTCCACCTATGTACTTCAGGCTCTGTATTCTCCATGCATTCTTCCTTTGATCATTCTTAGGAGGCAGGTACTCTCTACACCATTCCTTCTCAAGGTATGCTCGAGAAACCCAAGCTGTTTTCTCTTTATCAAAGTTATCAACTTTCTTGTCATACCAGCCATCTGTAACACCTTCTAGTTAGTTTTTCCTTTGGCCCTTACCATTCTTTTGAAGAATTATATTTCTGCCGCTTTCTGCCTCTTTCTTAGCTCCCTCCTCATAGTCCACCTTTCACATCCATACAGCATTTCTCACCATAAAAAGGTCTTCAAGATTATCAACTTAATCCCAAAGCACAAGCTCATGTTTGTCATTATCTCTCTCGTATGAATAAAGTTGACTTTGCCCACTGTAATTGTCAATTGTTTTCCATCATTACTTCTACCATATTCATTTAACAAACTCCTCAGATATCTGAACTATCTAATCTGCTTCATTGTCCGACTTCCTATATTCACATTCACTCTGACTTGACCTTTATTCTAAGCCATACCTATCACTTCTGTTTTACCGATATTGATCTTCAGTCGCATTCTTCTATATGTTTTAATTCTAGATGGATTTCAAAGCCTGCTGAATTGCATAGGAAGTCGATGCAGTACTGTTAGCCAAGTTTAAATCCGTAAGGGAAATACACGTTGATTTTTGTTGTCTTATTTTCACAGCTGAACAATATCTCATCTTACTATTCCTTCCCGGTAATTTAAAATATTATACATTTCTGTTTCAGATCCCGCTCGGGGAATCGAACAGGAACCTAGTTGCGGTGCAACTGCACCAACCATTAAGCCACAGCTCTTCGGTGCGAAGGATAATATTTTAGATAAAATATGCATTTACATTGTCATTTTCTTTGAATGTCACAAATACAATAAAAAAAACCCTTTCTCTTAGTCACCAAGCGGGTCATTACAAATGGCTAAGGTCTAAAAGGAACGCACACTCACCTACTCATACTATTTCTGTCCCTGTCTCTGTCTGTCTCTCTCCCTCTCTCTCTTTCTGCTTCTTCTTCTCCTTCTTCTTCTTCTTCTTCTTCTTCTTCTTCTATTCTATTCTTCTCTTTTGACACACAACCTGTCTACAACGTTAAGCTAATTTCTTTACTTTTACTAACGTACCCCCTTTTGTGCTTTATTTTCTTGGCAAAAGAGCAAACAAGAGACCTAAAGTATTTCTTTATTCAAATTTATTAATTGTGCTTACACTCTTAATCTTTATTGGATTTATTTAATCAATTGCTTTACAACAATTACGCTCTTTTTATTGTGCACCAACTTATCAAAATCAAATCTTTAAGTCATATCCGTATTACGTACCATCTAGGTAAGATCTTGAAATAATTTGATACTGGCAAACAAAGGACTTTTTCTTTGACCAATGTTACTGACATTCCCTTTGCTTCAGAAAATTTCGATTTTTTTTTGTCTTCACCATCTTGACTTTCAGTGACCTGGTCAATGCCACAATACTCAGTGTTTATAAACAAACCAACATGCCAAACGATGTAAGAGGAGACACTATAGAGAAATCCAATAATTGACCAGAACATTGAGATAAAGTACTTCTTACGTCATTGTCGCAAACAACACTTAAAGTCCATAAAACATACCCTTGTTAACCAGATAAAAGGAATCCCCTTTACCTGTTAAACAAATTGTGATTCCAATATATTAGGATTCAATGATGCCACGGCACTGCGAAAACGAGACTGATGATTGCAAAAAGAGGCTCCTTCTCACAAAGTTGTACCCTAAAAGAGATCAGGCTATACCGTAATCGTTCAAATAAGCACCAGGGCGCTTATTTAATTTTTATGCTTTTCAAGGGGGCGCTTATTCGAGAGGGGCGCTTATTTGAAAAGGGTGCTTGTTCAAACGATTACGGTAGTGGACGGTGAATTGAAGAAGTTTCCTGATAAGAAAAACAAAAAAGAATAAAAATTGTTAAAGAAAAAGTGGTATTCTTTCTTTTCTAAGTGTTCCCTTCCTTCCGTGCAAGGTATTGAATTTATCAATCGATTTTCTCCGTTAATTCCGAAAATTCGAATAAGCGCCCTTCCCCTAGAACAAAGGGGGGCGCTTATTCGAGAGGGGCACTTATTCGAGAGGGGCGCTTATTTGAGAAGGGTGCTTATTCAAACCATTACGGTATCCGTTCTTCAAAATAAAGAATAGTTAAACATGCTTCTGCCTTTTTAATTGACCTTTTTATTTAAAGCATACAGACAAATAAAGCTTGACAAAAATGAAGCAATAGATAGGTAGATGTTGCTTGACGTATGTGTGTGAACAAATAACCGGCATGCATAGAAGTTGTTTTGACTTTAATTGATCCCTTTTATCCTATGCAAATAAATAAAAATTCAATAATACAAAATACTAAATCCCTGTCCCATACGGTTATTTAATGATCTGCACCTTAATAGCGGAGGAAGAGATCATATTAAGTAAAATATAAAAAAATTAGCTTACTTCTATTAAGAACATGCTGATAGGGGGAGAGGGCTGATATACTTATCAATTACAATATGGTCTGGTTGCTTGCATGTCTTACTATACTTTTAAAGTAAATATTATTCTTGACGTTTTAAAATTAATTATTTATAAGTCCTCGCGTGAGACTAATGATTGTTGGAGAGCTAATTCTGATGCCTCCTTCTTTTAACATTCATAAATCTGTTATCCTAATCTGTTCATTATTAGATGTCAGAGTGTTACAAGAACTAAGGTCAGCTCTTGCAGCTTTGAATTTAGAATATATCATCCTTTTTTTCTTGTTGTTGCCTTTATTCATTTGTTATATTCTAATTGTTTACTGTTCAAACTGTACTAGCAGCTTTCATCGAACTGGAAAGAGCTGATTATTTTTCATTGCCTTTTATAATTGTTTAGAAAAATGCTCATTTAGATTAGAAGTAGAAATCAGTTATTATAGCACCTATCTTTTCGTCTCCCAACATCCTGGTTCCTTTGTCCACCTTAACCTTGGTATGCTAGCTACTGAATTCCATGATTGTATTTTATCAAACAACAAAGGTGAAACTGGTTTTTAAAAAAGAATTGTTTAATCTGAATTCCCAATTATACATTTTTAAGGCCTCTTCGTTGTTCCCAACTTTGGATCTGGTCGATACCAGCTACCATATCTATGCCATTAATAGTTTGATGGATAGAGATAATTTGTTGCAGACTAACAAAAAGCGGAGTAAAAGTGATCTAAGGCAATGGAAGAATATTTGAGATCAAGGACTTACCACGAGAAACATTTTTTCTGTCATAGAAAAACATGCAAAGTAGTTCATGAAGACATATTACCTTTGTCTTACTCCGAGTAAATCCGCCAGGCAGGTAAGAGATAATAGCAATAATGGACAGGTAATGGTGGATGGTTTGAGGCTGTAACGAGAGATTTAAATATCTAAAAACAAATGCAATTTAGTTTAACTATAAAACTATATTAGATTTTTGTCTACAGTAACTTAGTAATTGTATGTATTATTCAAGTCGCAAATATATGAGTTACTTTGAATGATTTAACTATTGTACATGTACTTCCAAGTTGTTTTTCCATACTTATGTGTATCGTGTTTAGTACATTGAAATATATTGTCTTATCAAAATAAAAAAACTTTTTATACAAAATTTTTATTCTCATTATTGTTATTTTTATTATCATTAACTTTTCTATGTTTCTCGATAGATATTCCAACCGTTGCTAAACTAAAAGCAGATAACAACCAGTTATCAAAGGTTTTAGGTCTTCTTTTCTTCTCTACTCTCAAATTAAGAGCACTTTCCTTAAAATCCTTGCAGTTCCCAATAGTGCTGTTTTCTGTATTTTGTCTAATCTAACATCGCCCGTTAACTTTTCCAGGTGTTTCCTACAATCTTTAGATACCACTCCCAGTGCTCCAACTACGACAGGTATAACTTTAGTCTTCCTAAGATTCCACAGTTATGTTACCTCTTCCTGAGGATTATGGTATTTCTCTATTTTCTCGGGTTTTTTCTCTTTCACCCTTGAGTCACCTGGGAGAGCTATATCAATTATTGCAGCTTCTCTCTTAATTTTGTCAACAAACACAATGTCTGGTTTCCTTTCAACTACGTGCTGATCACATTGGATCATGAAGTCCCAAAGTATCTTGAAATTGTTGTTTTCTATTACCCCTTCTGGTTTTTGGGTTATACCAAGCATTTGCTCTATCTAAACCAGCTTGTCCACACAATAACCAGTGAATTTATTTTGTTACATTATCATGTCGTCGTTTGTATTCTCTTTGAGCTAACTTGCTACATTCACTAACAACATGGATGACACTTTCTCCCCTCTGATTACACATCCTACACAAGGGTGATTCATCTGTCTTATCAAAGTGAAATTTCACATAATTTGTCCTTAGAGATTGCTCCTGAGCGCTACACATTAGTGCTTCCGTTGGAATTTTCAGGTCACCCTTCTTTACCCAAAGCAATGAGTCACTCCAACTTACATCCTTGTTATTCCTTGTGTTCTGACCGTGGAGACTTTTCTCATAACAACTCTGCACCATTTCATTCTTTGTACCCCTTTTTAGTACAGCAGGGTCTACTGACTCTTCAACTTTCAAATGGCCATGAGCCTTGACCATTTGGAGCATTATCTCCGTACTCTCTTTTAAATACCAAGCAAGATTGTTCTCTTCAGACTTAATAGTGTTTGCAATTCCTTTCAAACCTCTTCCACCATCTTTTCGTTTGATGTAGAGTCTGTCTACATCGCTGTTCGGGTTAATACCTTTGTTCATCGTCAATAATTACCTGGTTCTCCTGTCGAGTCGATTTAACTCGTCCTTTCTCCAGCTGATCACCCCAGCTCCATATCTCATAAGAGATACTGCCCAAGTGTTTATTGCCTTGATTTTATTTCGGCCATTTAGTTTCGACTTTAGAACCAATCTGGTAGGTCGAAAGTATTCCTTTTTAAACATATCCTTCATCTTAGTTTCTTTCACTTTGTCGGCCTCGACTATTCCTNTTCCTTTTTAAACATATCCTTCATCTTAGTTTCTTTCACTTTGTCGGCCTCGACTATTCCTAGGTACTTATACCCTTCCTCGGTCACCTCCTTAATAACCTCACTATCACACAATCTAATGCCCTCAGTCTTAATCAACTTTCCTTTCTTGAAAATCAACACACCGCACGTTTGAATTCCAAAATCCATCTTAATATCCTTGCTGATAGCATGTACTGTAGAGACAAGACTATTAACTTCCTTTTCACTTCTTGCGAATAATTTTAGGTCGTCCATAAAAAGCAGGTTAAGCAATTTAGCGGACATCTTTCTAAGGACTGATGACAAAGGTATCATGCAGATGATAAATAACAAAGGCGATAGGCTGTCTCCCTGGAATATTCCCTTTCTGATGTCAACTTCTCCAAGTGACTCTCAGCACGCAGTCAGTTCAGTCTTCCAATCCTTCATTGTTCCCTCGACAAATTGTACTATATTGTCTGAGATGTTAACAAGTTTCATGCACTCCAGAATCCAGGAGTGTGGGACCATGTCATAAGCCTTCTTGTAACCCACCCATGTCATAGCGAGATTCTTCTGTTTTCTCCTGTTAAGATGGCTCTATAAATAAGGAGCTGGTCCTTTGTACCCCTAGCGTTACGCCTACAACCTTTTCGCTCATTCGGTAGAACATTATTTTCTTCAAGATACTTGTAAATAACATCGGATATTATTTCCTTTAGTTTTGTCTTTTTGGCACAAAACAGTCCTTACCTTCGTCAACCACAAAGGTACCTCTGTCCCATTCTTTGTCATATTCATATGCAACCCAAAGCGACAGTGAAGAGCGGTTAGTCTTTTGAACCAATATCCCTTAACTAGGTCAGGGCCAGGAGCTTTCCAATTTGGGAGCCTTTTACATTGCCCCTTTACTAGATTCTCAGTGATTATGAGCGGTTCCAGTTGATATTTTCCCTTATTTTTCCTTTAACTCTCTAGGCCACAGTGTATCACACTCACGGTTTTCCCTTTGTTACCAAATGTTGGACCAAAACTGCTTGATTTCTTCAGCATTTGGCACAGCATCATTAGCTCTTTCTTTTCCATTAAGTTCTTTGCATAATTTCTTCTGATCCTGGTTAAACAGCCTGTTAACTATATATTCTTCAATTCTTTGTTTATAACGTCTAAGGTTGACAATTTGTGCATTGAGTCGTTGTTTTAATTCCTCAATCACGACGCTCAGCCCTTTGCGATTTATTCTATACTTGTTTTCCAGCTCAGCATATTTCCTCTTCTTTAATTTTTCATCATTTCTCTTTCTTTCAAGAATATTAATATGTCTACGTAGCTCATTTATGGAATCATAAATTCTTCTCTTCCACCAAGGCTCTTTCTTTGTTCTTCTAAGATTGCTTCTAGCTAGTTTAAGTCCTAACGGTCCCCTAATAAAGACTGTCACTGCTGTTATCAAGTTAATTGTACCTATTACCGAATTAGTCTCAATGTTACCAGTAATTGCATTGACTTTTCCCGTCAATTCTGACAACCTTTTCCTATCTACATCTTTAAACCAGGTGAAGTTTGTATCACTTTCGCCATTTGCTAAAATTACTTGAATTTCCTGAATCATTTCCCTTTCCTTCTGGGTTCTACTGCTTGTTTTATCTACAACAAAGTTTTCAATTTCTTCTACTGCCTTCACTACATCTCGCTCAATAGTGTTGCCTCCCTCAGGCTCAGTTTCCTCAAAACTTTCCTCATTTTTATCACTATCGTAAACTTTTCTTTTTATCATTTTCATTTGAACAGCTGACAACCACTCGTTCTTGCGTGTTGCTCTTGCCTGATTACATAGATTTTGTTCACTGATGTGAAATAACCCTCTAACTTCCCAGATTCGATGCATTCGTCGTCGATATCCTCTTTTGGGTTTACCATTTTTGTCAACTGGCTCGCTCATGAAATAACACTCGATCACAAGCGCATTCACCTCATTTGTCCACTTTCTCCTTGCAGTCGCAGGATGACGACCAGGCCCGCGCTGCTGTACCACGGGACACCTGCCAGGCGTGGCACTTTCACATAAAGTTCCGGTACCATTCATGCCGTTATTTTCAATCTCTTGGTTTATCATTTCACATTCTCAAAGAAGGTAGCGGTGATAATGTGTCAGAACCACCAGTATTTTCTTCAACACATCATCTCTAGGGAAGCCGCTAAACAAAGCTAAATATCCAACCCTGACCACAAGACACAGTTACATCCCCCAGACGTCAACCTGGAATAACTAGGGTTGGTTTGTTCTTCGGAGTTTTCCTTCTCCTAGAATGACTGCCAACCAGGGCAATGACACCAATTTTTATTATTATCATCATTATTATTATTATTATTATTATCATTATTGCTTTTTTCCTGTCAAGGAAGGGTGTACTTGCTAGAGCTTTCCTTTTCCTTCGAGATTATTTTATTTGTGAAAGAACTCCATGCAACAAAACTCTGCTGATACAACGAATTTTAAGGGAGACTTTTCTTTTCTAAACATTTTGGTAACCAGCTTCATTACAGATGGAATCAAGACCAAAAAAATGGAGACAGGAAGAATTATGTTCGTTTTGATGTTTATTTCATTTTATTAGAGTTGGTTAAGCTTTGAGTCCACAGTATTGGTAATATTGTAGCTCTGTTATCAGAACGAAAGGAAAGGTAGTAAAAAGGTATTTTTCATGTCAGACCAAAGAATTGGCATTAACTACTTTTTTTATTAATAGTGCTAAAAGAGAATTGTACAGTGGAAATCTGATAAAATGAATTTCAAGAAAGTGTTTTCGAAATCTGTAAGAAACGAAGTTCGTTTCAGATTGAAATAGAGACAGAAAAGAGAGTATAGATGTACATCTATGGCTTCCTCTGAGTCCATAAAGTTCAGAATTTTCAAGATTATCACAGAAAAGAGAGTAGGCAGGGAAAAAATTCTGTTGATTTTAAAAGAAAATTTGTTGTATCAGAGCTCGTTATGCCTTGACTGTATCTTTTCTATTGAAAAACATCGCTAAAGCTCTCAAGCTTTAAAAAGACTACAAAGATATTATGAAAAGTAATCCTTTCTCATAAAAAGTTCCCATCGACGATAGTTCTACATGGTGTGATGGGTTTAAACACATATTTATTTGCATAAAATGAAAAGTGGGTGCTTTGTAAAACTAAAGATATTGTCTCATTTAGAAGGGCTCAATCAGGGAAAAAAGGTCAAACTTTTCAAAGTGTGACGATGAAACAAAAATATCCCTTCATAAAATTATGAGTTATTGTGTACGTTGTGAATGAATGAATCAAATTTTTTAGGAATCAGCTAGGTCATTGCAATTTTATGCAAAACTGCCATATATACACTTTTACCTTTATGTACCTTCTATACCATACATACCATCTATACCATACATACCATACATACCATCTATACCATACATACCATACATATCATCTATACTATACATATCATCAAAACCATACATTCCATCTATACTATACATATCATCTATAGCATACACACCATGTATACTATACATACCATACATATCATCTATACTATACATATCATCAAAACCATACATTCCATCTATACTATACATATCATCTATACCATACACACCATCTATACTATACATACCATACATATCATCTATACTATACATATCATCAAAACCATACATTCCATCTATACTATACATATCATCTATAGCATACACACCATCTATACCATACATACCATACATTCCATCTATACTATACATATCATCTATAGCATACACACCATCTATACTATAAATACCATCTATACAATACATTCCATCTGTACCATACATTCCATCTATACCATACATTCCATCTATACCATACATACCATACATATCATCTATACTATACATATCATCTATAGCATACACACCATGTATACTATACATATCATCTATAGCATACACACCATCTATACCATACATACCATACATACCATCTATACCATACACACCATCTATACTATACATACCATCTATACCATACATATCATCTATACTATACATACCATCTATAGCATACATACCATCTATACCATACATGCCATACATACCATCTATTCCATACATACCATACATACCATATATAGTATAGATGGTGTGTATGGTATAGATGGTATGTATGGTATGTATGGTATCGATGGTATGTATAGTATAGATGGAATGTATGGTATAGATGATATGTATAGTATAGATGGTGTGTATGGTATAGATTGTATGTATAGTATAGATGGTATGTATGGTATAGATGGTATGTATGGTATAGCCATCTATACCATACACACCATCTATACTATACATATCATCTATAGCATACATTCCATCTATACTATACATACCATCCATACCATACACACCATCTATACTATACATATCATCTATAGCATACACACCATCTATACTATACATATCATCTATAGCACACATATCATCTATACCAAACGTGGATATAAACCGATAATTTTTCTTCATGCACCAATAATCTGAAAACGCATCACCTGCATACATTGACAAATGAGTACTTAAGACACAGAAGTACCCTGTTCCCTCACACCTTGGCACAATTTGTTTAAACAGACCACGCCTATGTCCAAATAATTGGGCAAATACCCCTATGCGACAAAGAAGTTCCAAGAAAAAGTACTACTGAATGTTACTCCCAAGCTCTTTTACTTCTTTGCTAATAGTCAATAACTAAAAATCACCTTATTCCTAGTCCCTTTACCCGAGTAATCACAAAATGTCTCTGATCTATTGTGACGATGATTCAAGTGGTGTGCCATCATAGGGGTTTTACTTTTCCAGCCAAAAGTCAAAATACACTTTGTGAATATGATCTGACTTCTGAAAAGAGAGCCATGTTAAAAAAAAGAGGTAGTAATAAAGGACTTGTCAGTCAGTTCCATTTGGTTCTCTTTTAAGATGCAAATAAAATGTTCACAGCCCAAGAACAACACAACAATGATTATGACAATAATATTAAAGATCATAATGGTAGTGAGATGATTGAAAATCCAATTCAGAGAGAAATAAATGACACGAGAAACCTTGACCAAATGGACGAATTGGATCACAATTTTTGTTTAGATAAAACTATCACATCAAACAATTTTTTAACTTTCAAACTATGTTATTTACTTAACTAAGCTCTTTCTTTAACTCATGGACATAACTATATATTAAAAATTAATAAATAAAGATCATTGTGTACAGTCGCATGCACTTTTAGCGTGTAAAAAAGTATGGCCTCGAATTTCACGAAAACAATCCTTTTACGGGCGCATGTATTAATGTGTGAGGGAATAGGATTTATATTGAAGATAATAATGCTGAGAATTGTTTTAAACTGAGCAGGAATATTTACAGTCACAATTACTCTGCCAGCTACTGAAATGTCATCATCGATTAGTATTTAGGGAGGAATTTATGGACACGAGTCAAAATAGATACCTGAATAATGTTTAGAAAGGATTCGATATGCAGGAATGCTATGCTGTTTTTTCATCTCTAAACTCTTTCTTAGCGGCACCGCAAACTGATTCATTCGAAGTCGGCTGTTGGTTGTGCTGTTGTTATTGTGTTGTTGTGTTCTTTGAAAGGTTGAGAAGTTTAGTAATTGTGGTTGCATTTTTTCAATCTTTTCATCTTCAACAGAAGAGATTCAATGTGAGTAGCCTTTTTGGTTTAGAGGTTAGAATCAATTTTCTATTCTGAAGGTTGCTGGATTCCCAATATGGGAATGTTATTTTCTTTCTATTTTGCCTTCAAAACCAATGTGAACATTGAAAGACGAATATATGTAAAATTTTCTTGCTATTGAAGTCCCAAAATATTGCAAAGTTCTCCCTATATTTTTTCTACAATTTTTCAAAATGCATTATAATATATTATCTCAAAAAGAGTCAACAATAAAACGGGATTTTTTAATAATTTTCTTATAAATGTTTCCATGAGAAGTTTATTGTATTTTAAAATGTATTTTCTCTATTATTTTTGTTTTTATTAACTTACTTTGTAGCTATACACTAACCAGACAAACTAATGTTTACATATTTTCATCAAAATACATAAACTGCCACCAAACAGTAAACATGATTGATCAATTAATGGATTTTTCTGATCTGAATATAATTATAACTGTATTTTATTTCAAATGAATATTTTTGCAAGTCAAAACAAAACAATAAAATACAGAAGCCTTTTGGAATATTCAATCCAGCTATTTCCCATTTGATTCTCTTCCTACAAATTATCTTCAGACATTTATTGATTTCTCTTTTTTAAATTCCTTTGAGTTTAATACTATGGTAATATACAACCCAATATGAGATTATGATTGAATCCAAGTTTGAAAGGCACAACAAGGAACTCTTTTCAGTTTTATACATTTCTTATTAGGAAACCAAAAATTGCTTACCGATATTATTTTCTAAGAGGGCGTGGAAGTCAGACTTCTAGTTAGAAATGAATAATCAAATATTTTGATGGAAAGAGTAAATGCCTTGAATAAGGACGTGGTTTTAAAAGTTGTATCTTAATTAAAGAAGCACTGAAAATTACCTATTTAGCAGCACTGTTGAGAAAACTCCTAATGTACCTTTAGTTGATGCCATTTGATTTCTTAAAAATGCCACAGTGAGAGTAAAGATATAAAAAGAATTTGAAGGCGTTAAAAGAAAAAATGAAATTTACTGACAAATAAATAACGCCCCATTTTTTGTGCGCACCAAAAAAGAGAGACAAAACCGCGAAAAAGGTCCCTTATTTCTTCACTGATCTCAATAAATTTCAAATTGTGTTGTAAATCAAATAAACAAGGACTGATTAATAATGCTACAGATGCACAAACGTAAAATGGATGCCTTGATTTGTTATTTTCTATTTTTCCAAGAACATTTATCGAACTTTCTAGCATATTCTTTGCTTATTGACTTTAAAACCTATCTTTAATCTACCATGCAATTACAAAAAAACAGAATTGCCTTTTTTACAATGAACTTCACATACAAAATATCTATCACATTCATGTTGACCTGAAGTTTCACGTCTGGTTGAGTATTCTTTGTCTTCACCAAGGGCCATGATAACCTGGCCTCTGCCTGTGAGATTTCATTACTCTGTCATTTTTTATACAAAAAGGAATACATATATGGATTTGAAATGTTTTAAACCACCAATCAAAAATTGTTGTGGTCTGCCTTTTATCTAACTCATTATTTCTTCTTCGTCCTCGTTTCCTTGACAACCACAGTTGATTTGAGCAATGTTTGGCGGTGTAGATAGCAGCTGGTGTTGGTTGGTGGAGGTCCTCTGGATGGCAGTTTGGGGCGGTTGGGCAGCTAAATAGGTGTTGCATAGTCTGTATTTGGCCGCAGATGCAAAGGTCGTGAAACCCCAAGACTTTCTAGATGCCATGCATCTGCCATGTCCCACTCGTAGGCGGTTCAGTGCTCTCCATGTGGGCCATGTCTCACTGCTACCAGACGCTATGGCTTTTGTGGGTTCGATTCCTCTCGACTGCCAGGTTCGTCCCTTGTCATCCAAGGCACCCCACCCCTCACGCCACATCTTTTATCGTTTCGCTGAACTGGGGATATTGAGAGGGGTTTCAGAATCTAGAAAACTATAACGAAATAAAAGAAGCTTCCTAGGCTGTTTGTGTTGAAATAGGGTGCCTGATATCAGTCTCCTGTCTCCGGCTCTGGTCCATGCTCTCCACCCTGAGGTGGATGTCTGGCGGGGCAATTCCAACTAGAAAATAGATGCTGTTGATGGAACTGAACTTTACACATCCTGCAACGATACGGCACGCTTCGTTTAGTGCTGGATCGAGTTTCTTTTCATGGGCGGACCGCGACCAAGTAGAGCTCACATATTCTGCAGCTGAAAAGCAGACTGCAAGGACAGATACTCTCACTGGTGCGGGGTCTGCAACCCACTTAGAGCTCGTTAGCTAACGTATCAAGTTATTCCTCGTGTACACTTTTTTGTTCAGCTCCTTGAAGGTGAGTGACAGATATAGTGTCACTCTTAAGTACAATGACCAGCCCAAACCTGCCCACTACCAGAGGATAAACTACGCAGATGACCTGTGTTTGACAACTCAGCAGCGCAATTTCCGATGAACTGAAAAAAATTCTCGAATCCGCTCTCGACATCGCGCCGATGTCAACCTACTACAGAAAAAATAAGCACAAGTCAAACCCTGCGAAGACACAAATCTGTTCTTTTCACCTCAAGAACCACTTCGCTGATCACAAACTCAATATCACATGGGATGGATAGAACCTCCAGAATGAGAAACTTGTTATTTATTGATAATTGAACGCCGGTGTTTCTATTGGTAGTTTTGATATAGATGTTTGTAAATTATAAAAACTCACAGCCAAAATGAATGTAATTTTAATGCAATTCTTAAGCTCTACTAATACAATTCGTTTATTCACATTGATTGAGTGATATTAAATATTACAAAACAACAAATATATAATCAAATCATATTGTTTTCTATGATCAATTAATGATCAACGAATAAACAAGCTACAGAAGGTACATAAACATGCTTACGTAAACAAGTGTATTTCTAGTTATTTACAATAAAGACTTGATTCGGTCAATATTACTGTTGATAAAACGTACAATTTTATTAAAAGATAAACAGCCGAATTTTGATCATGATAGACCAAAAATGTCATGAAGAACGTATGGGTTGATACTTCAGACTCGAAACTTCAAGTTTCGATTGAATGAAGCTGATTTGTTGTGATAAATCCTGACACATGAAGCAGTCAATAAAAGAAGAAACACAATATATTAAATATATCTTTTAAAATGTTTTTTGATTATTAAAAATCAAACAAGTTGTAAAGCCACTACATGGATGGTATTGTCAAAAAAGACTGAGAAAAAAAGGTGAAGACAAAAAAAATAAGAATTGATCAGTTTAATATTGAATTCTATTTTATGTTCTCATTGAATTTTTGATGCCTGCTCGTGAACAGAGAACTTGGGAATCTTAGTAATACAATAGACTTTTTCGGAGACAATATTTCACTTGGTAGCTCGAACCAAGCCTGGAAGATCTGAGGGTAGCGAACAAGGAAAATAATAATCAATATTTAACTTTTTTGTATCCGAAATATTAAAAAGTTGACTATAGAAATATTTCTCTAAAATAAGTGGACGATTTTAAGTTCTGTTTTCAGTATTAACGGTAATCGGTTCTGAAATAAAACCATATCTCAATATTGTATAATTGTATTGCCTGCCCTTTGTTACATATTTTTTGTTTTACCATCTACATTACAAATAAAGTTGTTTTTTTTAAATATATGTATGTTTTTTTGGATTATTTTCTTTTAAATAATGAATGACATCATCACAGGTTAAAAACATGGATGTTTTTATGACTTTGAAAACACCTATGTTTGGGACATTCGATAGTAGATTAAAAGAGCACATTCCAAATCGTCCTCAGGAATATAAACAAAAACATAGTAAGGAGGCAAGCAAAAATAAACACCTTTTCTCCTAAGCTGACACAAATAATAAATACTATATAGTATAAAAGCATATTTTTGTGACACTTTTTGAATTTTTGCTCTCGCCGTAGTTGCTATTGTCACATAGCGATCAAACGTTTTTCAGTTACTTGACAATCGGACTTATTCATTTTTTAACGGTCAAGTTCAGGTTAAAAAACTGAGTATTAGCAGTACAAATACTGAATAATTGGCGTTAGCAGTTACTGAGAACCAGTACCAAAGAATAGCTATAACGAAATATTTAGATATAACGAAACGGGCATGATTTTGAGGAAGCGTGTGGTTACTAAAATGATTCTTCCTTCTTTCCTTCCGTAAGAGTAAAGTAATCTTCAAGCAAGAAGTCTTATCATATCTTCAAATCTTCATAAGTTCTCTCAAATATATTCGTATAATTCTTCTTAAGTGACTTGTAAACTCTCAATCTTACATTCTTTTTCCCTATCTATACTTTTCAATCTTGATGATGTCAAGAATAAAATCGAACGTTCTGGTTCTCAAAATGCTGAGTACATCTAAATAGGATCGATTATTCTAGAAACTTCGTCCGTTCCCGACAATTGAAAACTCCTACAATGTACTCGCCCTACATAAAATGGGCTAACTATTAAACACATAATTTAACTGTATGTAGACACATCAGCTGAAAACCGGATAGAATAAGAGCGCAAGAGTCTAATTTTCGGCATTGTTTCAGGTATCTTGATTACCTTTCTTTATACAATTATTCAATCCTAACCATATGTTGGTGTCTTGTAGGAGTTAAAACAGACAATAGATTGGAAATTTGTATTAGCCAAATAGTTATTCCCATCGGTCTTATTATTAGGAAATCAAGTATTCTTTTTATTTATTTGTAATTCATGATGTTGTTCTGTGGACCAAATTAGAACCTTTTTTTATAATGGAATTTCAACCGGCATTTTTCTTGCACGTCATGCATATAATTCCATTGTTTAAGATCATATTATTATTGTAATTTTTATTGTTCTTCGTACCAAGGAACACTTGAGTTCATTTACCCAACCAAAAATACATTGCATGATATTTGCCTTGAAGACAATTTTGTCATTATACCATACTTTCTGCTTAAAAAAGTAATATCTCGACACCCTCCAACAGTGGGAATAGAAACATTTTTAGGACTAAACAGACGAGGGTGGAACTAAATCACCAAAGAGCCATCAGTTTGAAAGGAGATTAAACCCACAAGAAAATACAAACCACTTATCAGTTAGACCAATCCGACATCAAAATCATTACTTCTCAGAGATTTATTTAAAAATGCAAAAATTTTCCTAATATTATGGATGTAATAGAAACAACTTCTGATGCTTAAGGACATTTTCAATTTTACATTTCTAGACGAAAAAAAAACTGGTTGTGAAGTCAACTGAGGGCAATTGAGTCATGTCATTTTAAAACCAAGATTTATTAACAAAAAGGGAATCCAAACCCAATTTTGAATTCAAGGTGATACCATAATAGTAATTGATAGTACATTTAACCCTCCGTCGTACTTAATGTGTCCAAGTTTAAACACCAAAACTTGTTCAAGAGAATAGCTTTGTATTGCTCATCAATAAGACAACAATAACCAAGATATTTTAATATCTATTAAAATCAGGGTACTTCTTTAAGAAAACCAAGACAATGCCAAACAAAAAGATTAGAAAAAATATATATTATCGCTACTTGAAACCATAGAACCTCACATAGATTGTTTTGCGATTAATCAGATAAGGCAGATTTAAAACCACAGAAATTTTTTATCATCAATGAAATAAACAGAACATCGTGTTCACAACCAGATTTTAATTTAGTAAGTTTCCTACCCTGACTTCCTACGTATTCCGATGATAATGAAGCTCCTCCATCTCAGACAGAGAAGTAGAAAATATTCCATGTCCTAAATGTCCCATGCTTTCAATTTCAAGGATGAAGTTATACCTAGTAACTTAGTTTGAAGGTTATACACTTCCATCGTTCATTTGGACTCCTGACACTAAGTTTTCCATGAGTTCCTCGTCTAATGGGCAATAATATCACAAGTAAGCGGTAGCCATATCAATACCTCAGTTGAAGATACTACGGTGCAAAGGTTGCTGTTGGTAACTTCAGTTAAATAACCAGTGTAAATAGAGGAATAATTTTGAGTGAATGTTTCGTGCAGTAGCAATATCCACTGTGTGTGATAGAATTTATTTCATTTCTTGACTTTCATTTGCTTCTTCTTATTGCTAAAATATTCTTTCGGCGAATCTTCCTCAGTAAGTTTCTTTTTTGTGCCATCAAACTGAGTTTGCTAACATGAATTCCTGTAAGCAATACAATTTATTTTTCATACAATGTTTTTTATTTCCCCAAGAGTAAGAAACTTTAATTCCTTCCTCTCTTTCTTTGTATGGTTATGGTACGATCGCCAGTTTCCGTTCCTTTTTGCGTCCTTTTGATTTTGATGACCGCTTATGGCTACTCTGAACAAATGACAAAGGTGAAAAACATTGCAACCGTACTTTATTACTGTGTTTCTCAACATTAAAGGTATTTTTTGTTTCGTGTGTTCTAATTCGGAGTACGTCCGATAAAGGGCTACTGTGTCGTCTGTAGGAATGGCATTTATTATCAGCTGGTTTTGGATATGTATAAGAAATGTACTGGTCATCTACTGCCGGTTTTAAATGTATTTTGTGCTTTTTTTCTTCTATTCCAAATTTATATTTGTTTGCTTCGATCGGTTTATTACACTGCTCGTAATTAGCTATAACCAGATTATTGTTCTCATTTTTCTCACGAAAAAGAGAGCTATTTATATTTGAGTCTTCTTGTTTTGGTCCTTCTTCTTCTTCTTCTTCTAGCGTCGTGTCGCAGTTCACCACATTAATAAAAGGTATACAATAACTTTCTCTTGCTAATCTAACCGAGTTATGACACGAACATGCATCCTCTTCTACAAATAGCTGTGGCATTAGAATACGCATCCTTGTGGTGTATGAGAATCGCCGTATTAAATCGTCACAGTTAAAGAGGTCATCAGCTTCGGTATCAGATAATCCATTACTTTCCGTATCGTTACAATCTAAATGTAAACTATAATAATCACTGTCCTCTACACTGCATTTTTGGCAATGCCCAAAGTTGTTGTAATTTGCCATTAATGGTACAACCAAAGGAAGTGGATTAGAAAGTATAGCTGTGGCCACAGAGGGGTACTTGTGGCGTTTGAATAATTCCCAAAACCGTAAACAAAAAAGTGGCATTATTTGAATCTTCCAGAATATCTCAAAATTGAATATGAAAACGCTAGGTTTTCAACACAACTCCACCTGAACATATAAACGAGCAATAACGATGCTGAAAAGTATTTGGCAATATTTCTTAACCTGATTATGTTAATTGGCCCTAAATTGAAAACCAACAGCCAAAAACACATTTAAATTTTCTTGATCATCCTCTTATATAGAAAAAGTGATGAGCCTTTGATTATTTGAGACATGATTTGGGACATCCACTGAGAAATCTTGCTGTTAATAAAAGAGCACCTGATCACTTCTCCAGGTCAATCCACAATGTGATAAGAACAATCTGCTCTCTACATCCACAAATGTTCCTTTTCTCACGAAATCCTTTTATCTGTGTGTACTGGAAATCGTCAATATGGAGATCATAAATCAGTTTTCACCACATAACTACAGTGATCCTTCTTTCTCCTCTAGTTCAATCCTTTTGAAAAAATACCATCTCTGATAATAGATAAGAAGCAATTACAGAAAAGATGTTATTATTTCAATGCAGAAAGACTCTTTTGTATGACAAAACAAACTCTGATAATAGTCGCGAAGTGTTGTGAAACTAATCCCAAACATTATAATTGTTAAAATGAAAAGAGTTATCTTTTTCTACCAAATATAGCGTGCAAAATGTCATGATACAGAAATGCTAAACCAAGAAATCAAATATGATACACACCAGTTTCTTTTAATTCTGCGATTTCAATGACATTGAAACTTATTAGATGAGACTGAAAATAAATAGTCGTCTTGTCTTTTATAGGAGATTCCCTGGATAAAGAAATGTTATTACATATAGTGATGCCCCGATTTGTTTTCGGTTGGCATTGATGACGTGGGGACTTAATTTAAACTTATTAACGAGAATCTCTGTATTTTGATTGTAAGGGTGTAAGACAATCTCTTCGAGAAAAGAACCATTGTTCATTTAGTCATTGGAGGCAATTCTATTAATCAACTTACCATTATATGTGAAAGAAGTAATAAAAAAATTGCGTGATAACTTAACATATCCACTGAATAAAAATTAGATGTTGGAAACTGGACGTGAAAGCATTCGGACATATCTGGTATGAAGAAGGTTAATGTAGCGGAAAAGTTGATCTAATCGTCCACAACAAACAAGAAAGGTGACATTCCCTGTATCATTGCTATATACTACGGTTATCTAAACGCGTTTTGGTTAATAGAAAGGTCATTTTATTGTTTCGGGTTTCTCTGTATCACTCTATATTTTTTAATTTATAAAGTTGGCTTCCTTAAAATGACATAAATTGGTGAAATCTATCTTTACAGATTAAGGAAGATAAAATTTAGAATAGGGTACTGTGGATTTGATTATATTTATTAGGGTGGTTGGTGTTTGATGAAAAATATGAAACCATTTCGGTGTGTGTATAAAGGTTCTAAATAATAAAAAGTGTGAAAATCTTGAAATCCTCTTCAAAGTACTAAGAAACGATACACGAAATAAAAATATTCTTTTTCGTTTGTCCAACATTAAACTTTTTTAAAAAATAGAAAAAGTTCGTAATATTATGGGGCGAAATTTCATGATAAACTTACCATTGAAGCTAAGGCTTCACATGACTTAAAAAGGAATTTTTAGCATTTTTTTAAAACTTTGTAACCCAGTCTCGGTGATTTCTTTTAATTTGTCTCCCTTATTTTAACATTTTTTTTCTTATGTATTATAATAACTTTTATTTATACCTACAATAATAAAAAAAGAATGGCAATTATAGAAATTATTTGACCATGGCAATTTTTAAATTGGCTATCCTGTATAAAATTTTGCAGAAATAAATGTTGGATGATTTTTGTAATTTTTGTGACAGCAAATCCATTTTTTCTCTTGCTGAGGGCAAGTTAAATATCCCTTACCTAAACTTCTACTCCTGACTAGAAATCACTCCTAAGAGAAGTATTTTGTATCCCTTGTACAAAAAAATAATTGTTCTTTATTATCAGTATCACAACCATCATCATCAGCAGCAGCATCAATATCAGCAAAATTATCATTATTAGTATTACTATTTATTGAATGGTGGAGCAATACCAGCCCATGGGGGACTCAGGACTCAGAAATACTATTTTTTATTCTTCTTCTTCTTATTATTATTATTTATTATTATTTTATCATTCTTATTATTTTTATTATTGTTATTATTATTTATTAAATTATAAAATTATTAATTTTAATTATTAATTATTATTATTATTGTTATTATTATTTATTAAATTACTTGCACAGCTTTTTGTTGGTATAACTGGAGTTTGAGGCTGAATTTCAAGTCGCAACCAGCGACCTTAGATATTCAGCACATATCGCAAAGTTCGAGCAGTTCCAAGCAAGCAAGCCTTCTGTAGGGTACTGAAGTAGATCTTAGGGATTATTATTATTATTATTAGCCCAGGAAAATGCAGAGTGTTGCCGGATAGAAAGGGCATCTGAGGCGTAAAGACCCTAGCTCCAAACCAAAAACGTATGGAAGTAGTCTCAGATGATATGGCCCTCAGTCCCGTGCAGCCCCTAAATGGGCAGAGTGGGCAGAGGGTGCTAAAGATCCCACGGTTGGCCAAAACAAATAATAGAAAAAGGAAGTTCAAGAAAACTGTGATAAAGATTGGAACCAATCTTGGATGTATGACTAGAAAAGGAAGGGAACTTGCAGCATGATGGAAAGAAGAAAGCTGGATATTTTATGTGTTCAAGAAATGAGATGGAAGGGGAACAAAGCAAGAGAAGCTAGGAGGGGATATAAGCTATTTTATAGCAGAGCAGATGAGAGTGGAAGAAATGGAGTAGGAATTGTGTTGATCACTCACCACAAAGACAATATCATTAGTGTGACAAAGCAGAATGATAAAATGATGGTTGTGAAAGTGATAATGGGAGGAATGATTTTCAATATAATCAATGTTTACGCACCACAAGTTGGCTGCAATGAAGACANGAACTTGCAGCATGATGGAAAGAAGAAAGCTGGATATTTTATGTGTTCAAGAAATGAGATGGAAGGGGAACAAAGCAAGAGAAGCTAGGAGGGGATATAAGCTATTTTATAGCAGAGCAGATGAGAGTGGAAGAAATGGAGTAGGAATTGTGTTGATCACTCACCACAAAGACAATATCATTAGTGTGACAAAGCAGAATGATAAAATGATGGTTGTGAAAGTGATAATGGGAGGAATGATTTTCAATATAATCAATGTTTACGCACCACAAGTTGGCTGCAATGAAGACAAAAAGGTTAAATTTTGCCATGACCTAGATGCTTTGATTTCTGATATACCTGACGATAAAAGAGTAGCAGTGGCAGGTGTTTTTAATGGACCTATAGGATCAAATAACAGGGCAATTGAGATAATTCATGGTGGATATGGCACAGGAACGATTAATAAGGAAGACAAATTAATAAGGAGAAAAATTGATTGACTTTGCAGTTGCATATGATATGGCAATATTGAATTCGTTTTATGTAAGAGAGATTACATACCATTTGCTAGCGGAGGCTATGACACTCAGCTTGATTATATTTTGTACAGAAGAGATCAAATGAGCGAAGTTAAGAACTGCCAAGTCATCAAAGGAGAAGTAGTAGCAAAACAGCACCATTCAGTTGTTGGAGAGATAAACATCAAGAAAGCAAGAAAAGGTAAGAAAAAAATCACTGCCGAAGATTAAGTAGAGGTAAATGAAGTATGCAGAACTAAGAGACAACTTCTGTCAAAGAATATTAAGTGATATCGACTTCAAAGGTGAAGTAAAAGAATGGTGGCAGTACAACTTACAAATGATCTTAAGAATAGGAAAAAAGTATTTGGAAAAACATCGGGCAAAGCCCTCCTGGTGACAAAGAGACATGGTGGTTGAATGAAGAAGCAGCAGAAATTATTAAGGAGAAGAAATTGGCTAAAAAGGAGTATTGCAAAGAAAGAAATCAGATCACCAAAGAAAAACTCAAAGCGGCAAACAAAGTTGACAACAAAGCGGTGGCTACTGCTAGAGCAGAAGCGAGAGAAGAAATGCATGAAGAGCTAGAGACAGTAGAAGGGCAGAAGAGGATCTATAGAACTGCAAAATCAAGAGACAGAAAAGCAAAAGACCAGACACACAAAAGGCATATGAAGGCTGAAAATGGGGTTGTATTATACAATGATGAAAATATTAAGAGAAAATGGAAGAATTATTTTGAAGGCCTTTTAAATGAAGAAAGCTGGAGACTACCAGGTGGTGAAGGAATGCCAAATGAAAGGCAACCAGTGAACATAAGTCGTATAGATGTAGTGAGAGGATTAAAAGAAACGAAGGTGAAAAAAGCAGTAGGCCCTGATAACATCCCAATCGAAGTTTGGAAATGTCTTAGTGATGCTGGTATAGACATACTCTGCGATATGAGAAATATCTTTTCTCAGGAGAAAAGCCATCTGATTGGAGAAAGGGCTCTATAATACCCCTGTACAAAGATAAGGGCAATATACAGCAATCTTCCAACTATAGAGGCATCAAACTCTTATCACATACTATGAAGTTCTTGGAACGGATAATAGCAGGAAGGATCAAGAGGGAGACCGAAGTTTCTGAAAACCAATATGGATTCATTAAACGACGGTAGATGTCAGACACGATTTTTGCACTGAAACAAGTGATAGAGAGGTATCGTGGAAAACAAAAAGGACTATAAATGAAATTCATAGACCTCGAAAAGTCATGTGATCGAGTCCCAAGGTCGGACGTTTGGCGATGCATGGGAGAAAAAGGAGTGAGTGAAAAGTATGCGAGTCTGGTTCAAGATATGTACGATGTAGTTACCTCATGTGTTAACAGCTGTGTTGGTATCTCAGATGAGTTTACGATCCGAGTCGGTCTACATCAAGGCTCTTCTCTCAGTCATGATCTCTTTGATCTCATAATGGATGTCACTAGTGAAGGTGTTCGGAGCGATGCCCCGTGGATCATGCTATTTGCCGATGATATCGTATTAGTCATTTTGGTGCCCAAAAACCTTTGCAGTGAATTGGTATACGAACATATCAAATTCTTATTATATTACGATAACCAATTATAAGTAACCTTTATTTTGAAAAAATTAAATGCATGTTTTGGCTAGAGTGGTAAGAGACAATAATAGAAAAGTAGCTTCAATTTAATTTTGACATAATAAAAATACATAGTCTATTTGCTAATAGATTTATTTAATTATCAAGCTAAGTTCCTCTCTGCTCCTTTTCGTTTGTAAGTAATTTCAGGGTTATCGCTTTGAGTTGTTTGGTATAAATATTTTAGAAATGCTTGACTTCATTTATCCCTCATCTCTTTTTTCGTCTCTGAAATGCTTGCTGAAAATGTTTGCTATCCTCGTCACTTAAATCTGCACAGTTTCAAAGGAAGGAGTCAAGAAGTAAATGAAGGAAATGCATTTTCAGGGAGATATTGTGGTCTTTTCCCTCATAATATTGCAACAAATTCCTCAATGCTAAAGAATATCAATCGCCTCCCATTTTCAAAGAAATCCAGCAGCACATTGTTTAACACTATCCCAGGCATTTTTTTCGTGTCTGAAATAATTTCATCAAATCGTTTTTTCGTTCATTAACTATTTTGTTTATGAGCCAACAGGTATTCTGTTCTTGTTCTTTGCTTAAGTTAATTTTGGAAATTTAGCTCCACGATACAAAATGGATGCCCAATTGCCTAGTTGTATTCAATGGAAATTAAGATTTGATTACTCGCCCTCTCTCTCTCTCTCTTTCTCTGTCTCTCTCTCTCTCTCTCTGTCTCTCTCTCTCTCTGTCTCTCTCTCTCTCTCTCTCTCTCTCTCTCTCTCTCTCTCTCTTTCTCTCTCTCTCTCTCTCTCTCTCTCTCTCTCTCTCTCTCTCTCTCTCTCTCTCTCTCTCTCTCTCTCTCTCTCTCTCTCAATGTACTTGAAGGATACAATATAACACCAACTAATTTCAGAGAAGTCTGATATTTTGAAGATTCCACTAGGTTGTACCATGGATGCATTTGTGTATAGACAGTTTAAACTTATTCTACAAAAATGCTAAATAAAGTGAGCGTTGAGCACTTTAAAAAGTTTTTCTCGTGAAACAGATCAAAAATAAAAATAGAAACTTCCAGTGCCAACTCGTCACCATATGTTCGTGTGGATATGGAAAAAGTTATAATATTCACAAAATCCTAAAATGGTGAAAACTCTTTCCACGTTTTTATTTCATTATCTGGTCTGATTTTGAGAATGTTTCCAGTATATAACTCTACCAAAGATGCAGGAAAAACTAATTTCAAAGAATGCTTGACAGACGAAATGGAAGACATACAATTGAAATAAAAAATTCTTTTATGTTTGCGTAAAATACACCCTTGTTTACAATAATATTGATTAAAAAACATGAGTTTGCATAAAATATGCTGATTTAATCTTTCCACACTAATTGAAAGGATATATATGAATGATAACAATATAATTAATAACTACAAATGAAAGTAGGAAATAATTTTATTGATAATTATGATCAATGACTTTCACGTTTTTCTATGAAAATGACAAAACCCAATATTAGAAAATGCAGAAGAAAATAAGTATTATATTTGGTATAAAAAATATTTCACAGAATTACGAATTTGCACAAAATGGAGGGGGGGGGAAGTCACGAAACCAAACACATGAAGTTAATAGAAGGTGGAAAAAAACTAGGAAAATAAACCTTTTAATTATCAAATTTTTAGAAAGAGTTAAAAGCTTGCCCAGTTTCATCAAGACCGGAGGACCGGAATGTGTTATCTGAAATGATATCTGAAAGTCTGTGCTACTGATGGAATTGACAATTAATTGATAAGAAATTACTGATGACAGAAAAAACATGTAAAAGTGATTTCATGTAAGGTATTTTGAGGCTGGGTAAAGCAAATCAATTGAGAATATTGCAATTGGCTTCTGATCTTATGTATATCGAGACCTCACATGGTAAAAAACGAAGTTTTTCTCAGTTTTACTTTTGATGATGAAATATCATAAAAGACAGAGTCACTAGGTGTTTGGAACTGTGAAAAGAAAAATGTTTAAAAATTGTGAAGAGAACAGGCGAGAAATCAGTGAAAAGTTAAGAAGACAAGATACGTTTGTAGCAAAACAGGTAAAATGGATTGTAGATAAATCCCAGAACATCGTAGAGCATAATTCATTGGCTATCTGGTAAAATAGGAATAATGAAAATGCTATAAATTGCAAATCTACGACCAGCATGGAGTTGTTAGCCAGGAGACCGTTGTCTAATACAATGCATGCAGTCAAGTAGATGAGGACTACGCTGCTTTATGGTTGCATTTTGCTAGCGATGTTGGTTGTGTGATTAGAGATGTAATTAGACAGGCATCTACAAAGGTTTTCTGTTGCTACAAACTCATTATGTACTAAAATTATGTTATCAATTAGTTGCTTACCTTATTTTAATGTAAAACATTATTTAATTATATTTCCTTTATACACACAAAGATATATATATATATATATATATATATATATATATATATATATATATTTATATTTAAGCAATGCTCACTGCGCATGCGTAGTTTGAGCACTCTGGCAGGATCCCACAATATCTCTTTAATCTGTGTTTGCTTCGCTCACATGGCCAGAGAGATATTTCTCAGAAGCTCTGTTCTGTTTTTATGTACTCACAAAAGGCGAAACAGTANATATATATATATATATATATATATATATATATATATTTATATTTAAGCAATGCTCACTGCGCATGCGTAGTTTGAGCACTCTGGCAGGATCCCACAATAACTCTTTAAGCTGTGTTTGCTTCGGTAACATGGCCAGAGAGTTATTTCTCAGAAGCTCTGTGCTGCTTTGATGAACTCACAAAGGGCGAAACAGTACTGTCTGCAGATTGAGTATATTTATATTTATAAATTTTATATACATATATAAAATGTATGTAAATATTTATAAGCTTTTCAACGAACTTGTTCTTGTTGGAAACGTTTCTAATACGTATAAAATATCAAGCACATCTGCCGAAAACATCATGGCGGTAAATGTGGAGCTGTGCTAATCTTTAGACCTCAACGTTTCTGAAAAACAAAAATCACTTCCGTTTATGTAGTGGACTCCAAAGATGCATTACAATCCTTCTAAAGCTCGTTTTATTATGGCTTCTAGAGGTATTATGGCCACCTCTACAATTTTGAAAATAAGTTCATTGCCAACCTAATTCGCACTGATCGATACCGTGGATTCAAGTTTAAGAATTTTCGTTTTATTGATGAAGCCTGTAGTATCAAACACTCGGAGGAGTTTTAAAAAAGTCATCACGAAATTTATCCAAGTGAGCTGGCACTGAAATGGAAACACATAGGCCAACATGCTACATTTTTAGATTTGGACATTACAGTCAAAGATGGAATATTCGTTTACAAGCTATTTGACAAACGTGATGCTTTTCCTTTCTATATCTTCCGAATGCCTTATCTATCTGGAAATTAACCTCGTCATGTGTTCTATGGGTCAATTCTATCTGACATTTTACGCATCGCTCGTGCTTCTCTTCTCTAAGATGACCTCATCATCAAGACTAGAGAACTTTTTCGATAGGATGGTGACACAAGGAGCGTCACAAAATAAATTAAGGAATGTTGTGCATAAAGTCTATGGCAAATATTTTGATGTTTTCTCTTCTTTTGAAAATAACATATTACCAAATTACCTCATACTTACATTTCATTGTTTCTCCTCTTTGGCAATGCTTGTTCTTTTTGTTTTTTTACCTTACTCTTGTTCTACATTATTCTTTGTTTTTCTCTTTCACCATGTTGTTTTATATCTTTGTAGCAGAAGGAATACTGATTGTTGGGTGCCCGTAAAACATATAGAAAGCAGCCACTGCCGGTCACAAGCCCGGGACCTCTGTTACCAGCATAGTTATTCTTCTCTCTGTCTCTTCTTTCAAATTCTGAAACACTTCTTCTGTGCCTTTATTTATGTATCGTGTCTCGAGTCGTGTGAATTTTTTTTGTGATGAAAAGAGTTTTTTCAGTGTTTTTAATTTGTCAAATTTGCAGCATTTAACATCTAGCTGTTTGGAGTTTACTCCTAATACTATAAATATATACATAAATTAAAACACGAAAAATAAGAACTATGATTGCCACTACTATTCCTTATATTTCATGTTTTACCCTAAGTATATTGTTCTTCAAGAATTAGTAGATAAGGTAGTCTTAGAAAGTGCAAAAATGGGCTTACATGTCAACACAAAAAAGACAGAGTGCATGATAGTAACCAAAGAGAAGGACATTCCATCTTGTAACATTTGGGTTCATAACACAAAAATTAAGCAAGTGAACTGGTTTAGTTATTTGGGAAGCTTGATCACATCAGACGGTAGATGCAACAGGGAGATCAAAAGAAGAATTGCAATGTCAAGAGAGACCTTTTCAAAACTAAAGGAAATCTTGTGCAACCCAAAAATTACCCGTATCAACAAGAC
>RDPX01000138.1:955294-992832 GCA_003991215.1 Morbakka virulenta | reverse complement strand
ACATTCCATCTTGTAACATTTGGGTTCATAACACAAAAATTAAGCAAGTGAACTGGTTTAGTTATTTGGGAAGCTTGATCACATCAGACGGTAGATGCAACAGGGAGATCAAAAGAAGAATTGCAATGTCAAGAGAGACCTTTTCAAAACTAAAGGAAATCTTGTGCAACCCAAAAATTACCGTATCAACAAGACTAAGGGTACTGGAATGTTACGTGTTGCCGGTCCTAAAATATGGAAGTGAGACATGGACTGTTTCTAAAGAAATAGAAAAGAGAATCAATGCAGCAGAGATATGGTTTCTGAGGAGAATAATGAGAGTACGATGGGAAAGTCATACAACGAATGAAGAAATTTTAATTAAAGCAGACACACAAAAGAAGCTGATGAAAACAATTAAGAAAAAGCAATTACAGTTCCTTGGACATTGCATGAGAAAAGACGGTATGGAAAAGCTAGCACTTACGGGCAAGATAGCAGGAAAAAGAGCAAGAGGAAGACAAAGGGTTACATTTCTCCAAAGAATTGCAGAATGGAGTGGGATGTCAGCGATTGAAGTTATTCGATGCACAGAAAGCAGGAACGATTGGCATAAACTGGTCGCCAATGTCATACGATAGGGCACAAGAAGAAGAAGAAGATATTGTTCTGCTTTAGGCATTAAGCACTTTTTGATAAGACTACACAAAATTACACACACACACACACACACAATCACATATAAATATGAATTTTCTGGTACTTTTAAATTTTTGGGACATTGTAAAACTTTTGATTGTCATGCTCAAATTACTCTAAATTTCAACACACACACATACATACACACATGCACA
The DNA here is from genome assembly GCA_003991215.1 of Morbakka virulenta. Lineage (NCBI taxonomy): Eukaryota > Metazoa > Cnidaria > Cubozoa > Carybdeida > Carukiidae > Morbakka > Morbakka virulenta. Next base: position 991,999 of record RDPX01000138.1, on the reverse strand, counting down.
CACAGGGAACTGATACCGATGAACTTTTTGAGGAAATGAAGAGGTATCAAAATCATAATGCTTACAAGTTACAAATAATTTTCAAGGACATAATTGTTTTACAAGGAATGTATATACTGTTAGTATATGAAAAATATGAAAAAGACAAATTTTACTCAACTTGATAAAACTTGACAAACCAGAATTTGACATAATATACAAACAGCCACAAGGTGGAAATTGAAACAACTAAATTATTCCAACAAATAACACAGATGACTAAGAATTTCAGCTGGATTACATTCAAAGGTAAATTAGTACCCGTTTCATCGATATATATAAATATATATATATATATATACATACATATACATATTTATTTTATTTTATAATATATAATATCAAATATAATATTTATCATATATTATATTTTATATATTTTGTGTTATACATCAAACATTTAAAACTATACAATATACTGTAATAATATAATGATGATATATATAATATGTGGTAACACACAAAGTTGTTAAAGCTATTAAAGTGTTTTTCTTTATAAGTGTTGTCCATACACTTCAACCGTCGTGTTTCAACCCAGTCACTTAGTCCTTTATGTTGTTAGAGCTAGCAATGATAGTCGAGGAAGAGGGACATGTTGAAATATTCCCTACTTAGTCAGGGTTCGAAAGGTACTCAGTAACTTTTCTTTCATATTTTTGTATTATCTTTGAGTTTCTCAATAAGTAGAATCCATTTGGGAATGTGCCTTGGTCTTTAAGCGTGACGTTGCTGACATTAGCTATAAACAGGCATCATCCTCTGAATAATTGCTGAAGAAAGAAACAGGTTAAGTCAAATTTGATCAATCACTTAGTATACTAATGAGTTTTAGGGCTTGTCATCAACTCTTTTCCAAAGGAAATCTATCAGAATGGTAATTTCAGGAAGAAAAATCTGAACTAAAAGAAATAAACAAATCACTTTTTTCTTGAAACTACCAAACATCAGAATTTTGCCACTGCAGTCTTTTTTCACTGAAGTAATGTAAAGATAATATATATTCAAAAATCGTCTTGGAATCACCTGTTTCTTTTTAAAGGAAACTGACCAATTCCAGAGACTAAAAGCATTTTCTAACAATACACTCTAAATTAACTGTAAAATCAGTCATTATTCCAACACTTATGACCTTACTAGTTTTAGTACTACAAAAACCAACAGTGCCAGACAATTTAAAGAAATATAATACGCTATATATTCGGACTTGGTTTCGTATTATATTTCAGTATTAGGAATTATCATGCTTTGGTGTTTTTCATTGGCCTTTTATGAATCTTTTAACTCTTCAAAGAAGATTTAAGGAAAGGAAGAAAGCTGGCTGGCAAAACGTGGCACCAGTTCAAAGGAATATGAAAAAAGAGCTAATCAAACGAAAACATTGATAGAGGACTTGCATTGCTACTAATCTTGTATGTTTCCTACTGAAGCATTGTATTGTAGTGACACTCAAAAACTGTTGACATTCTCTCTGCTGAGAAGCAATCTCTCAGTAACATCACTACAGTATCCTCTCTATTGATTTTAATAAAAATAAAAATAAAACAAATGAATATAATATGAAAAAATAATATGATATAATATAATATAATATGATATAATATGATATAATATGATATAATAAAATAAAATATAATGTAATATAATATAATATAATATGATATAATATAATATAATATGATATAATAAAATAAAATATAATATAATATAATATTAATTAATATAATGTATAATTAGAAATAATAAATTCCAAAGTAAGAAGAGTAACTGATGATATTTTTGAAAGTACAATATTTATTTCCTAAACATATTTGGATCATTATTTAATATATTTTACCAAGTTTAGTTATACAAATATGTTTCTACTTTCTTTTATTCATTTTTCGTTGAAGAAAAGCAATGAGTATATCAAATATCAGTTATAGAATAGCTATTAGTTGGTTCCTATAATTTGCTTCTAAAGAGACTTTACTTTAGTTTGGATCAATTTCAAAGTGACCGGATGACCATACAGGAACAGCTAATAATTCCCTGGCTTTCCTAAAACCAAAATTGAAATTAGAGATGTCTCGATTGTCTCATTTCATACGTTCCGTTTCTTGAATACCTGATCTCTTTTTGTTGATTCAGTTGTTGCATAATGATAGATGCCCTATCTGGTAGAAATATAATAGTGTGTAAGGCAAATTCACTATCAAATATACGTTTTGTCTTCAATATAAAAGCAGAGCAGACTACTTTTTTAAGATAATGGCTGAAATGCTCCGGGCATTATTTCTGTTGATTGTCGCTTTGTACTTTTGCAATGCTCGTCCCAAAGAAAATGAGTTTCACTGGAATATCACTGACGTTTTACTTGGAAAGGTAATAAAAATCTCATTCATTTTTTGTCAATAATTTGTTATAGTAGAAATGAAGAATGAAAAATATAGAATTGTACGTTAAATGAGATTGCTTGGGAGGACAGTTTAAACGAATCAGTAGATATAATAATTAGCAGAAACAAAAACCAATGTCAAAATTAGATATATGGATAAGAAATAATATTAAATAGATGGAGAGGATGCAGGTGGTAGAAAATTCAATATTATGTGGGAATCGAACCGGATCCAGTTGTTACACGTTGTTCACATATATTTTAATTTTATAGATAACGGTCAGATTTATTTATTACAATAAAACCATGCTTTGCCTTTTTGAATTATGCCCTAATTTCATTTTTCAATGATGTTGAAAGGAAAGGAAAGAGTGTACCATTTTCTACCTATTAGTGTTCATATTCCTTTCTACTTTCTTCCAGATTCTTCCATTCCCTTGTTCATATTTCCTTTTATTTACAACAAAATTGTGTCTTTTCCTGCTCCTTGCTGGTCTTTTTTTAATTTCTTGTTGTACCTAAAAATGTTGGCTATCTCTTATGTAACTATACCCAAAGTGACATTTTGACGCTTTTTAATTTTTTTTATATGAAACTTTTGTTGAGTTAAAGTAGTCTTTTTATTTGAGAACGGTGTACCAATTCTTTGAAACATTTCTTTGTTTCACTTATCCTACAAATGACTTCCAATGGTGGGGTGGTGAAGTAGTAGAACGAGAAATTTTACTACTTGTTACGGGATCTAAACATTCAAAAAACTAAATGAACCCATTTTAAGATTAGATTGACTCAACATAAACATTTTGTTTTTAGATGGAAAAATAAACATTGACAATGGCAGGGAACATGATTTCGGTCGCCGGAGACAGAGGTAGCTTCTCTTCTCCCCATGCTTTTTTACAGGTGGTACAAAAAAGAAGAGTCAGTTGTTTTCTCACTTTAGAATAAAGCAATGTCCTTTCTTATAGATAGAGATAGATAGGTAGTAATATAGAAAGACAAATAGACAGAAAGATACATACATGTAAACATATATATACATACATAGATACATAAATACATAGATACATACATAGATACATATATAGATACATACATAGATACATACATAGATACATGCATAGATACATGCATAGATACATACATAGATACATGCATAGATACATACATAGATACATGCATAGATACATACATAGATACATACATAGATACATACATAGATACATACATAGATACATACTTATATAGATACGTATATAGATACCTACATAGATACGAATATAGATTCATAAATAGATACATACATACATAAATACATACATACATACATGCATAGATACATACATAAATACATACATACATACATACATACATGCATAGATACATACATAGATGGATAGTTAAATGGATAGTTAGATGGATAGATAAAAACATCGAGAGAAAGATAGACAGGTAGACAGATAGGTAAATAGATAGTAACGGACTAAAATCAATGCTGCTTGTTATAGCTAGTTGCTCACGTTTGCGCCATCATAACTGCATTGCGAAGAGAGTTTGATCCACCATCGAAGGTATGTTCAGCCAATTTCAGACAGATCCAGAAAAATTTCAGATGTATTCAATGAAGCCTACATGTACCATTTCCCTGTGCCACCAGCATTTTTGCACAGTTATTCGATTTTGTAAAAATGTTCAATCTTCGGTCCGTGAAGTATTGTTGATCTCTGTACTATATAAATCGTTGTTAGTTTGGGATGATTGTAAAAACCGTTGAAATTTTTTAGGAGTTATCAAAATAAACTGTTGTTTTTTTTCGCATCCCAACTTTTTAAACTAAAAAGAACGTGTTGGTGATTCGAGAAGAAAACTGTAATTTTTCAGGGTTGAAATTTAAAACCTTTCATTATTTTGGAGGGTTAAATTTTTGCCCCCATCATTTTTTGTGGTATACAAAAAATCTTTCTAAAAGAGTATCCCAGCCTTAAATTTGGTAGAACACCCCCTTTCCTGGGAACCTTACCTCAAATGACTAACGGAAAAATATCCTAAACGTTTGTAAACAAAAAAAATGAGTGTTTTGACAATATTCTTTTAACCTTCTTGAGAGCATTCCTACTTCTACTAAACAATATTTTCTTGCATGTGAGGAGTGTCACAGATTTCCTGTTTGGTTCACAGTGATGGCTGCTGTTTGTTTTATTAGGTTTTGTAACAGCCGAACAACAGAAACTGGATCAAGTTTATATTTTGGGATGGGTGATCCACGCACTTTATTTCAGGTATCGAGCACTCCTGCAATCAATGCTGCAACGTCAGAACATTTTTGATAGATATGATAAATACGATAATTATGATAAATCTAAGTACAAGTATAGGCATATAGATATGATATAGATTTAGATATAGATATTGATATGGATATAGACATAGATAAAATTCTAGCTTTTGACTAAAACGATAGAAAGTCTATGCCGCATCATTTCCTTCTGTGCCACTAATTATTGATCTGTAAATATTAAAATAATGCTACACATATTGCTGAACCTCTTTTGATCGTCACCGTTTCAGAGATGCACGACAGATGACGAATGTAAAAAGACTCAATGTTGTGTTCCAACATTTGGAACAGGAAAAAGATGCCGAAGCCAGTTAAAACAAGGGAGTTTATGTGCCACGTATGTTGAGGTGGGTGATAGAAGAGGTTTTAGTTTTTGCATTTTATTGACCACTTTCTGTATCTGTATCTTCCTGTGTTGTTGTTCAATGTTGCTTGATCTTTTTTGTCTTATATTTTTCTTACAATACATAGTAACAAGACACATGAAAAATGTACACATTTAAACATATATAAAGGCGTGAAAACATGGGGAAAATCCAAACAGGAATAGAATTGAAGTAGTTTATTTTCAGGTTGTGCGTTTTCTATTAATTATCGTTCAACAATAGTCATACCTTTGAGTTTCCTCGCCTGTTGACTGACGATAAAAATGTAATATTTAAAGAGAACATAGCTTTCCTATGGTCACTCTAAAAATCCCAAACATCTATATATGCAGTTTTATTAGTTGTCATAGTACGTGGATGCTGTCATCGTGTCTTGTATTTCTTCAATGCCATGCGAAGAGACGAATAAGGGGCAGTTGTAAACTTATAATTTTGTTTTAGTAAACTAATGTGTTGAGCCCAATTTTGTCTGGGAAAAAAACAGTCTCTGGAGTGACTTTTGAGCTTGTGCCTTTCAATACCTGGTGAAAGGTCTCTATTCTGCTTGGAATTTTTAGATTTTATCTTTAAGAAGAAAGATCAAAGAAAGTTTTTGTCCATTTCTTCTTTTAAGCAAATTATCGGCATCTCTCTGACAGTGTTTGCTACAGGTTTTAGGAAGATAGGTAAGATCGTAAATAATCGTACCCAAATCCGTTTGTGTTCATGTATAATATACCATAATATCAATATGTTGTAAACTTTTAGATCAGTTTCTCCATTACTGGTCTATCAATAAACAACTCTATATTGTTAAGGTTAAGTGAATAAAGACATACCTTTTAGTTAATATCCACCTTGCATGTAGATATGCCATGTGAACATATTCTATTTTTTCTGCATAAGTGAAGCTCCAGATAAGTGATACTTTAGTTGAATAAAACCAATTTGCCATACCGCATTGTATATTTTCTCAATGATAACGGAGACGTTAGCTGCAAAACCGGTCATTGTAAACATTTGCGACCAATTTCGATCTCAAATTAATTGCAAACAAACGTTACATTTGGAAAAATAGAACACTTGTTGATTAGAAATTATTAACGGAAAACAATTAAGCCGTTAAAATAATGATAGCAATGTGAATATTCCTAATGAAAAGTTTACACTTGAAGCTCCAATACAAAACTTGGAGAAATCTTAAATATCTTGGTGATATTCCGTGATAATGCACGTTGATTTGTTTTCGACATTAAACCTTTGAAGAGGAGAAGAGAGTGATGTAGTGATCAAGGCAGCTGCATTGTAACCAAGAAACTATTTATTGTTGTGACACAAACAGATTAAACTTTGAAATCTTACCGAATACCATTGGTAGAAAATGAATTTAAATGACGTATTTTGCAGTGTACCGCAATGTTTAAATATACCTAATGTGTTTTCAGGATACATTTTGTTTACTGAAAAGTGTCTTCAAATTCCAATAAGAAATCATTTCATGTGCCCAATCATCTATGCAAAGAAAGTTCAGAGTCCGGATAAATTAAAACAATTTGGTGAATATTATCCTCGAAATTCAATGAGAGAATGAAATAATTTCATGGGCTCTTATTTTCTTGTAAAGAATGGTCATATTTTTTTTGTCAGTGCTATCATTGTAATACAATTAGAGCAACCTCTGCGTGATAGATCTTGGTAAATCACCTTTAATAAGTTGGGCTTAATAGTTGTGAGTGACCCTTGGACAACACCTAGTACCAACTTAACCCTCTAAATAAGGTTTCGAGAAGTAGAGGCACACAGATAGTGGAAGAATTGTTGATTAGCCTAAGATATTTTAGGGAACTGGTCTGCTTTTGAAGTGTTCCAGACAGAAGGCACCAATCGCATGGTACAATCGCTTGAATATTTCTCGCAATATGAGTACTGTACCTATAGAAAGTAATTGCAATCTACTATAGGTATTAAATAAAAAATGATACTTGAAAACCGTGTTGCATCTAGTAGCAGTAGATAAACTAAACAAAAGCTTGCAACTATTTCTTTATTACTTGTCTTTCAAAGAAAACTAAAATGTGATGAAAAGTAGATATTTGCATGTTCATCAGGACAGCTGTAATTATCCGAAGTGAGATAAAAAAGGATAAATTAAACTGCTGGACTGCGAAACACACATAGCAGCTATCCTAAAATTTACCTACTAACCAGAAAACGACAGAAAGGTATTCTTTCAAAGAAAATACTATAAATATAAATATAAATATATATATATATATATATATATATATATATATATATATAAATAAAAATTTGCTCGTCCACTTTTGTGTTGTTGAGGAAAAGATGGAATTAGATACTGAAAGTTTTTGGGAAGCAAAGATGTCCCAGGCGGGCTCCAGTTCCTCAAGCTTCAGATTATCCGTCTATTTTCTAGTAATAGACGTTTCATGCCGTGTCAGTGGCAGAGAGTGTGCTGTTATCAGTGAAACTGGATGTGATGAGTTGCGTCCTGACTGACATATACGATTCAACTGCCTTTTCTCTTTCCTTCTTGGACATAGCGAGGAAAACTTTCCTCCGCAATATTTTTGATTGCTACCTGTTTGTTTAACGTCTGGATTCATCCATTAAGATGAAATATATTCCTGAAAATTATGACAAGCAAAATCGTGGGCAGGCTTCGAACTCTCAACCTTTGGATCATCTGTCACATGCTCTTCCACTGAGATACCGGGAACTAGTTTTTCAGAAGAGAGGATAGGAATGGCGGATAGGGAAGAGGATAGAAATTTGTGAATAGTGTCACTGCAAGCACTCTTGAAATTTGTGACAGTGGCAATAGCAAATATGTGATACTCACTGCACTTGAAGTGGTTTGAGAATTCTGGCCCATCACAAATTCTCTGACCTCTGAGTGTGCACATGCACAGCAATATCCCACCTTAATATCTCAATGGGTATGGATTGGGGTCTCTGTATGGCCGCAAACTTTTAGGTATGTCGATCCGTACTGATAAGCTGTGCGACAGCAAAACACTCTCTGCAGATCGAAATGCAAACACAGACACGTACACATACACACACACCCATATATATATATATACACACGTACATATAGTGTGTGTTGGTGTGTGTCTTGTCAGTTCTATCAAAGTAAATTCTAAGCTCCTGAAAAAGAAAGATAGAAGGATGGATGACCTCAGAATGCCTGTTGACCACACAATTCTCTCCCATTTGCATGTTTTCCAATTTTTAAGCCCCAATGGTATTAAAAAACGGCTCCCACACGAACTCATCATCGTATACAAAATATGAGCTGAGGGCATTCAGATGATTTCCTCATTGATGTAACAAAAGATTAGAGGCCTTGTAAAAGATATTAAATGTAAGGCTCAAAAATTGGGTGGATAATTAAATTAAATATGCATCTTGCAAGGAAGAATCAATAGGTTGTAAAAACTCTAATTTTCATGATCTGAAAAGAAGGAAGGTTTACGAGACTAAAATAGAAGGAAAATAAAACAAAATTGTCTATCGATAACAACAAATTTTCTGATTATTTTACAGAAAAGAAAACTTTGGATTCATTTTAGAAGGCAATAGAGAAATTGAAGAAAAATAGGTTTATGTTACTAGTGCATGTATCAAGTGGATGTATGTCTGTCACGATAGCCTGTAATTAGAGTTTGTACTTTTGATAATGTATCAGGTTATTATATTGCTACAAAGTTCATATATAACAAATAAACGGAAGAATTTCAAAACGCTTCAGAAGAGGTTAAAAGGAAGACACTCGATTTGAAAGATATTCTTACTCGGGTTCGGATGATTTGACCTGTAGAAGAATATTCATATGAATGAAGTGACCTATATTGTCGCTTTGGTTATTGGACAAGTAATGACGAAGATAAAACCATACTAGAATTTATCTGGAGTCTAGAATTACGAATTTCTATCACCAGATTAAAAAAAAAGAATTTTTATCAACCCGTCATCTATAGTTGCGTCGTTAGTAGAACAAAAGTATGTTTCTTGGTAGTTAGACAAAAGAGACATTAAATGGACAAAAAAACAATACTTGGAGATTCAATGACATTATATATATATATATATATATATATATATATATATATATATAAAGACAGAGAGAGGGGAAAAGAGACAGAGAGAGACAGACAGACAGAGACAGAGAGAGGGACAGAGAGAGTGAGAGAAAGACAGACGGACACACAGAGAGAGAAAGACAGAGAGACAGTGAGCGAGAGAGAGAGAGACAGAGAGAGAGAGACAGAGAGAGACAGAGAGAGAGGTAGAGAGACAGAGAGAGACAGAGAAATATGTCAAATGTTTAATCTATGACTAACAGCGATAGCTTCCTTTCCCACGTTGATAAGAAAGACTACAAGATTAATTTTCTGTTTAATCGTAATTCGTCTAATGCTGTTTATTTGTATAACTGTGTTCTGTGTGGTTTTCGAAAAGTTGATAGCAAGCACCAGGACTCCTTTTAAGCTTAGATTTAGTATTTAGAAGACTTGTTATCATACGTTTAACTCAGGGTCTTCAGTATGCCAGATGGACGTCTTCAGACATTTTTCTGAGAAAGAAAGTCATGGGTTTCTTTAGGATATTCAAATAAAATAGTTGATAGAGCTGAGAGGAATAGAATAAGTGAGTTTCTGGCAGTACAAGGTGGACACTGTTTTGTTTTGATATAACTCATTTGTTTCATCTCCAAGAGCATTCTTTATTTTCCATTAATTACTTTTATTGCATAAACAATTGTTTTTGGGGTTATTATTATTATTATTATTATTATTATTATTATTATCATTATTATAAAACATGCTTTACAACGTTTGTGTACTTCAGTCCTTTGAATATGCAGGGATCAAACTATGATCCTGGGCCTAAGTCATGGATAGAATTCTTCTTAGTAAATGTGCAGTTCCAAGAAGCACCATTTTCTGCAGTTCTTCGATTCTAATATTACCAGGTATTTGTTCAACATATCCATCAACTGGAATGACAGCTGTTTTCTATTTCGAGATCTTTGTATTTTGCAATCTTTTTGATCTCCTTTGTGGCAACATTTTTTTCTGATGGTACAGCCATATTAATTAAAGTACAAAAAACTCTCTGGTTTATCCTTGATTACGATATTCGGCCTGTTTGCTTGATTCCTTTGTCTGTGTTAATAGGCATATCCCATAATACTGTAACATCATTTCCTTCAGCAACTTTGGTTGGTTTATGTTCATACCATTTGTTACTGACTTGAATCTGGTAGTATTTACAAATCTTCCAGTGAATATACTCGAGTGCCTTATTATGTCTTTCTAATATTCCTTTTTGGCTAGAACAGGATAGCCAGATATAATGTGCTTCACCCTTTTATCAAATTCATGGCAAAATCTACAATCATAATCTGTTTCTTTACTGTTTCTTTTAGAGATTTCATTTTCTTTGTAATTGGCATGGCTTTTTCATTTTCAGTACTCTCCATTTGTAATCCCATTTCCCTTTCAAACTTATTAGCCTACTTTGGGATCGAATATAACTTCTTGTCGCTTTCATGTTTGTATACTTGTTTTAACAGCTTGTCTTTTGTTTCTTTCAGATACATTTCTAAACCTACAATGTTTGTTTTGTAAGCACATTCCAAGTGAATCAACCCTCTGCCTCCTTCCTTTCTTGGCAGATATATCCTTTCTACATCTGCTTTAGGATGATTCATTCTATGCACTGTCATGATCTTTCTCGTCTTGGCATCCATTTTTCTGATTTCTTTCATTTGCCAGTTAATTACATTAAAACTGTATATTGCCACTGGGATTGTCAAAGTGTTAATGGCAGTGATTTAATTAGATGAATTCAGCTCACTTTTCAGGATCATCTTAATTCTTCGATAGCATTCTTTTCTGACCCTTCCATTCATTGTTGCATGTTTGATACCATTGCCTTCCTCTGTGCCTAAATATTTATATGTGCCTTCTTGATCGAGCTCTTGAATTACCATTGTATCATCTAGCTTTACGCTTGATGTGTTTGTCAGTATTCCTCTTTTATAGGATGCTTTGGCACATTTGTCCAATCCAAATTGCATTTTAATGTCCTCCATAAATATTTTTACTATGTTCAAAAGTCCTTCTAATTAATTATCATTCTTGGTGTGTAGTTTCAGGTCATCCATGTAGAATAGGTGATTTAATCGTCTCTTGTTATTTTCGTATCCAAATTCTGTGTGATTTAGTAGATTGCTGAGAGGTGCAAGAGATAAGCAGAATAGGAGGGGAGATAATGAGTCTCCTTGAAATATTCCATTTTTAATTTTAATTGGATTTGTTGTTATGCAACCAGAGGAGAAATTAAGTATCATTGTTGTTTGCCATGTATTCATGCTGTGTTTCATATATTTGATTAGATCGTGTGAAACTTTATAGATTTGCATTACATTAATAATCCAACTATGAGGAACACTGTCAAAAGCTTTTCTGTAGTCTATCCAGGCAGTACTCAAATTCTCTTTCTCTTAGTTTTACAATCTTCAAGAATCATTCTGTTTATAAGAAGTTGGTCTTTGCAACCATATGAACCCTTCTACATCCTTTCTGTTCAACTGGTAGTAAATTGTTTTCTTCTAAGTGGTTGTAAGTTCTCTCTTCGATAATCGATGTTAATATTTCGCATGTGGTTGGTAAGTATGTGATTGGTCTATAGTTGTTTTGATTATTTGTTTTTTGTGTTTTAGGCAATAAGTATGTTATTTCTTGTGTTAACCATGTCGGGCTTTTTTCGGGCTCTCTTACTATTTCATTATAACATTACAACATTTTGTTATTGTTATTATTATTATTATTAGGTTTATTTTTACTCTATATTTGTTTAATTATCCTGCTATAATTAGCTTTAATTTACCAGCTTATTTCGTTTTATTGTTTATTTTATGGCTTTCCTTTTTGCTCAGGTGGGACATACAGTATCATCTTCTTCCACACACACACCGTTACTCGACACCCTGCATATTCCCTTTTTTGCTAGTACATGCGGTATTTAGTATATTTGCGTTGTACTTCTTTTGAGATTTTCATTGTAATTTTCTAATTACATATTGTTCTTTTGTGTATGCAGAAACAAATGGTATATTCTTCTGCTAACCCCCTTTGTAACGCGATACCTTTTATATTCCTTATCTTCCAATTACTTGTGTTATCTACCCTATTTTGGTCACAGTTTAGAGGTGATTACCTAATCATTCGTTGTTTCTTTGTGTTGTTAATTATATATATATACGCTGCATGTAATAGGATTGTGCATTACTGACAAAAACGAAAGTTAAAACGTTTAACAAGTTTCTTTGAATAGCAATACATATATATAAATATATATATATAAATATATATATATAAATATATATATATAAATATATATATATATAAATATATATATATAAATATATATATACAAATATATATATATATATAAATATATATATATATATATATAAATATATATATATATATATATATATTAAGATTTTGGTTGTATAGAATTCAAGATAGATTAATATCTAATAATCTTGAAACTTCTGAATTTTATGGACTCAGAGGAATCCATAGATGTAATACATGAGATTATACAATAAGATTACTAAGACAATTAATAAGATCAATTAGACACAATAAGACATACAATACAATAAGATTAATACCTATCCATCTATTTCTCCAGCCAGCTAGCTTAAAGTCGGTAAAACGAAGTTTGTCAAATTAACCAACACAGTTTGAAATAATATAGCATTTATTTGATTTCTGAAAACAAATAAACCAGAGGTTTTCCTCCTTTTAGTTATTTCATAGCATGTTCAACCTCTGTTCGAATTGGAGGCAATCTTTCTATTTCACTGGATTCAATTTCTTTCTCACCGGTATTGTCCGTATCAGGAAGATCCTCCTCATTTAAGTTATTACAATATTCTTCCAGCGCTTTGAAATTTCATCAACTTCAGTTATAGTTTTCTCTTCTTTGACCCTGGTAACGTTTCATCTTGGAGTAAATCTTCTTGTGATATTTATCTCCGTGTACATTACGTTGTTATTACCAACTCTGTAATGTGATTTAATAGTTTTTCACTTATCTTGAAGAATTTTTATCTCCTCAGAATGCTATCTGCATTGCAGCTGTGGCATTGCGAAATTCAACACTAGCAACAGAAACACCTCCAAACCTCATATAACCCCTTTTTTCAATGAGTTGTAAGGTTTCCCTTGACTTCCATTTGGACTAAAACTGATGTAACAACCATATATTCAGCTTAATTGGTGGACCAGTATAAAGAGTGTAACAAACAAGATAAAACCGGGTGACATTTTTATTTAAGGTTTAGATCCATTAAATTATTGAAACTATATAAACAATATCATGAATGATATTTTTTGGGGGTGAGTATCAGTTGGTATAAGTAAATTGAATATCACAAATGTATCCTCTAGTATTGCTGTTTTCCAATGTTACACCCTGATTGTGTTGAAAATAAATTTGGATTGATTACCAGCAGATAATCTGATAATGGTTTCCTACAATCCAAAAGAAGATGAAAAATCTCTGAATCTAATTTGTTTACCCTACGTCAAGTGCACCTAAGAAAAACACTCAGACAACACAATATCCTTTGCTCCTTCTTCACAACACCCACTTTAGGAAAGATATTGTCAAACCTATGGCTCCATTTGAAGGATACTTGGAGTTAAAGAAGCTAAGTTTGCTGTTCTCCTGTATATCGTATACATCAATAAGATTCAAAATCTTAATGAAGTCTTTTAAACTATAAACAGTCTCTTAATTCTATTTCTGTAGTTTATTTCTTTTTCTTGTTTCAGGCTGTGATCGATCGAATACACCGACGATGTGGCTGTGCTGCTGGGCTTCAGTGCAAACATACTAAAACCCTGATTGGCATTTATAAAGTTTACAAGTGCCAAAAGTAACTGCAACACAACTTGGAAAAAGACGTCTAGAATTTGTATTCTATGTTTGAAACAAAATAAAATTGTATAGAGACTTCTATGCCTATAATTTAATGTTTGCCTCCGATATTGCCTGCAACCGTAGGTTTCTTCCAATTAACAAATTCTTTAGTATTTGTGTGTGTATGTGTTTGTGTGTGTGTGTGTGTGTGTGTGTGTGTGTGTGTGAGAGAGAGAGAGTGTTAAAAAAGGAGACCTCCAATAAACAACACTTGAGGCCAGTAGCGTAGCTAGGAATTTTCGGTGGTGGAACGAAACGGAAAATGTTTCGACAAAAGGGCAAGGGGCATGCAAATTTAGGCGTATCCATTGGGTAGGTAGATCACACAAGGAAAACAAAGATATCGCAAAGAGAAAGATTCCTTTTTAATAAACACAACTACAACAGAAAATCAGCGAATTAACACTACGAGATACATGATAAATAAAAACACAATGATAAGCTATCCCCAGTCAAAATTTGCTTGATAGATGGATGCTACTTGTTCGTATATCCTGGAAAAACTTTTAAAACGGCGCAGTTTTTTTAATTTGGAGCACTTTTTATGCACTTTTATGCAATTTTAATAGGGTAACTATACTCTCAAACTGATCTAGAAGACAATTCTTGATAAGAAATAGGAGGAGATCTTCGTGATCCCTCGGAACAGCTTCACCATTACTAAATTCCCACGCATTGAGGAGAGCGTGTACGTTTTCGTATTTCTTTCAAAACTGCTTCCTTCGAACCAAGATCCTTTCGATAGAATTCTGAAAGAACGTTCAGTTTCTCCAAACTTGCTTTTGCTGGAAGTCTCTCTATTTTGTTAATTAGAGTAACAGGAGATAAACATTTAATAGCATTGATAACACCAACTGTCGTATCACTGAATCCTGTGTTGATCCCATTAATTATAATATCCAACACAGAGTAATACACCTCAACCTTGAAGTTTTGAATTTGGTCAACAATTGGATCATCTACGGCCTTTGCATCATTAAAAGTTCTTCTTCTCGAAATTCTTCGCGGTTCAAAAGTTGCAGGGATTCCAAGCGATTCGCACCGCCCTTTTGCGTTGGTTATGATCGTGTCGAAATGACCATCCTCACAACGCATTGCCCTCATCTGACTAATGCATGCTCGAATAAGGTGACCGGACACGCCAGTGTTAAGAAGAGAGCCTTGAACCTTGTCGGTAGCAGTTTTATAATGACTAACACATCAACCAAAACAGTAACATCACAAAGAACTCAAACTTTCTAAGTTTATCCAATAATCCTTGAGCATCTGCAAAACCATGTGCATCAAGCTGATTGTTTTCTATCAGCTCTTCCAGTGCTTCAACGTAAATCTCGAAGTTGTCTCTTGTATGCTGAACTGCACGACAGACGTTTGGCACGAGCTGCCCAACGTGTGTCGGAAAGTGCTTTTGGGGTTTCGTGGGTTTTCCCTGGATTATCTTGTACTTTGTGCAACTGAGCTATTTGCCTAGGACTTGCGACAAAAAAACTACACAAGGATTCTAAAACTCAAAAGAAAGACCTAACTTGCATGATGTTTGTTGCTGCCTTTACAAGAACAAGGTTCAGGCGATGCGCCATACAATTGACGTAAAGTGCGGTCGGACTTATTTCTCGCACCAATGTCTGCAAGCCACCACGAATACCGGACATAGTTGAACAGCCATCCATTGCTTGTCCTCATATCAAATCAGAATCAAGGCCATACTTTTGTAAGAGTTCCATTAACTTGTCTCGAAAATCTACTGCTTTAGACCCATTAATCTCATCAAAGCACAGAAGACGCTCCACTGGTTTTCCATTTTTTACGTACCTTATGGCAAAAGCAAGTTGATCTGTATGAAATATATCAGGGGTAGTGTCTAAAATTATGTAGAAGAATTTTGCTTCCTGAATTTCTGAGATAATTTGATTTTGGATAGCTGTAGATATTGAGCTGATAATTTCATTCTGAATTGGAGGAGAAGTGTACTTTCCCCCACAGTTCGTGCTTGAAAGATGAGCTGACAGAACTGGATCATATTTTGCCACTAAATTGAAGAAATTCCAGTTAGTTACCACTATTTTGAAACGAAGACATTTGTTCTTGGCTTTCAAACCGATGACCTCTAAATGGAATTTCTTGTAATGCTAAAAACAAAGTTACAGAGAAGATTCGATCTAGGATCATTAAAGTCTTCTCCCTATTTGTTTCAAGTTGCTTCTGAGGTTCTGCATCGATTGTTAGGCCATGCAGAAGTCGATGCTGAAAAGATTTCCACTGTGCAAGACAAATACAGTGAAGCCTTGTATCTTCGTGTAATCTGATCTTCTCGATTCCTTTCTTCAAATTTCCAGCTCCTATCTGGCTCCAATTTTTCTCTAAATCTCTCTCTGATAAGCAAGGAAACAGTCAACAGCAGAAACAAAACATTTTTTGTTCTTTTGGAGAATATATCAACCACTCGCGTAAACTCTTATTTCTCTTATACCATGATTGTTGAAAGCATCTACCTTCAATATTCTTTGAGAACGAGATGTTAGTTCGTTGGCATGGTCCATGTCGCACAATTTCGGCACGTTGTTCGGCTGTTATTCTTGTACCTCGGAAGTTAGCCGGATCCGTTGGAAATTCACCAAATATATTTGGCCACAAAGTCACCTGTGGTTCAGAGTGTAATATAGAGACTGCAGAATGGTAGTCCATTCGGGCAACAGTATCCGATTGATGTTTCATTTCACTATGAGTCGAACAGGCTTCATCTGATTTTTCTGTCGAGGATTCCTGGACACTTTGTGCCGGTGATGTCGACTGTGCTCTTTCTATCGAATCTGTCTCTGGAATGGCCTNGGTCCAATTTTTCTCTAAATCTTTCTCTGATAAGCAAGGAAACAACCTACAGCAGAAACAGAACATTTTTTGTTCTTTTGGAGAATATATCAATCACTCGCGTAAACTCTTATTTCTCTTATTCCATGATTGTTGAAAGCATCTACTTTCAATATTCTTTGAGAACGAGATGTTAGTTGGTTGGCATGGTCCATGTCGCACAATTTCGGCACGTTGTTCGGCTGTTATTCTTGTACCTCGGAAGTTAGCCGGATCCGTTGGAAATTCACCAAATATATTTGGCCACAAAGTCACCTGTGGTTCAGAGTGTAATATAGAGACTGCAGAATGGTAGTCCATTCGGGCAACAGTATCCGATTGATGTTTCATTTCACTATGAGTCGAACAGGCTTCATCTGATTTTTCTGTCGAGGATTCCTGGACACTTTGTGCCGGTGATGTCGACTGTGCTCTTTCTATCGAATCTGTCTCTGGAATGGCCTTTCTTTCTTTTTTAACAAGAGGAAATGGACTCTCCGGAGCCCCAACAAATTTATATGAAATGCTTCGGTGTACAGAAATCATTTTTCCGTGGTATTTTTCATTGTGCTTCCTTCTGTAGTCACTAGCGAAAGACGGAGCATTCTACTTTTTGTCGTTTGGCTTTACTTTGACCGACCATCTTTTTTTACTTAGTATTAGCTGTAGCGTTGTTCTGTCAAGTTCAAATAAAATGAGACCTGAACCAATTTTCGTGCCAGCAAGTACATTTGAAATATGAGAACTTTTGGGTTTGACTGATTATGTCACATCATCACATTACATAATACTGTATAATGTTAAGAGGCTATTCAATGTTAATCACTGAAAATACGTTATGTCAACATTGAGTTATTTATGAAATTCCGGAATGGAATGTGTGTAAACCTCTCCTCAAGTTTTTTCTATAATACTTAGATATCCTTTGAAGGTTCAAAATTTGGCGGAATTTTTCACATGGTAAACTTTCTGACAAATTTTCCAAGCAGCTGGAAATGCTTGGTGGGGGGGCAGCTTCCCCCCTTGCCCTCCACCTTCAGCTACGCCACTGCTTGAGGCTTAGTTCCGTCACGTTATTCACATTACTTTTTCAAATTTGGAAGAGTGTAAAGAGACATTTTTTGTCAAATCTCAATAAAAAGTATCTCTCTTTGTTTTGTTCATTCGCACATTTTTCAGTTATGATTATGCTGATTGAAAACAATTATCACTTAAACATGGACAAAAAACAATTTTCCAAATCACATGGTACAGAATGCAAGAATGCATGTGCATGAAGGCATACATGTTCGTGTAAGAATTAATGTTCCTTTAAGAATGCATGTGCATGTAATGATCCATGTACATGTAAGAACAAATCTGAGCTTTGTTTTATATGCATATAAGTATACATATGCATGTTAGGATGTATGTGCAAGTAAGGATGCATGTGCATATAGAAATACATATACATGTAAACATGCGAACATGCCTGTGGATATGAGAGTACATGTGCATGTACGGATCTATTTGCATTTAAATATGCATGTACATAAAAGGCATGTGCATGCAAGTATATATATATATATATATATATATATATATATATATACTTTGAAGAATAAATGTTTCTACAAGGATGCATGATGTTTCAGCTGGTATACTGTTGGTTGTTCACACTCTCATATTTATATTCTTCTCCAAAGTAAAGTACTACTTCTAGATCTTTCTGCACCCTCTTCTACCCATTCAGTAAACATTTCTCTGTTGTTTTAGAATTTAGAGCTCATATCTCTATCATCCCACGAAAATCTCAGAGAAGTGTTACTATTTACCCATACCTTGGGGCCTCTCCTGGTTACTTAACCAGTGAAATAACCCCAGGGTTTAAATCCGAATTTTCTCCCCACTACTCCCTATGTTAAAAATTTTCTACCTGCTTGCCAACAAGTGATTTGATGAAAACGTTTTCCTTCTCTGTTTAAGTTGGTTGACTTGACTGGTATCATGAGAGCTACCATACAGAAAGTATACTTGGGTGGGTATTAGAGATGTCATTATCCATAGTTTAAGGACAAGCACAGTTAAATGCTTAAATCCACAGCTTACCATGTGGAAGCGTTCCGGTTTGAGTCTAAACCACGTCTCTGGAAGTTTTGCACCTAGTTGTTGCTCAGTTCGAAGTGGCATACAAAAGAGTTTTTATTTATGCAAAGGAATGTCCCGCCCGGAAAAAGAGGTCGTGGGTGGGGTCACATTGTAGTATGGAGAGGCTGCATGGATTTTAAGTCGAAGTCTAGATTAATACCTAGAGTGTGTGATGAACGAAGGTAGAAAATGATGCCTCTGTGAGGACGACCACTGGAAATAATACCCACAATGCATTTGTACTTTCGATTGCTGTCGTGGCTAAGTTTAATGAAGGGATAATGAGCCATGAGATATAATAATGAGATATAATATAATATAATAATAATAATAATAATAATATAATAAATATAATAATAATAATAATAATAATAATAATATAATAATAATAANAACCTAGTGTTTGATAGTTCGAAGTGGCATACAAAAGAGTTTTTATTTATGCAAAGGAATGTCCCGCCCGGAAAAAGAGGTCGTGGGTGGGGTCACATTGTAGTATGGAGAGGCTGCATGGATTTTAAGTCGAAGTCTAGATTAATACCTAGAGTGTGTGATGAACGAAGGTAGAAAATGATGCCTCTGTGAGGACGACCACTGGAAATAATACCCACAATGCATTTGTACTTTCGATTGCTGTCGTGGCTAAGTTTAATGAAGGGATAATGAGCCATGAGATATAATAATGAGATATAATATAATAATAATAATAATAATATAATAATAATGATAATAATAATAATGAGATATAATATAATATAATATAATAATTATATAATAATATAATAATGGGATATAATTATGAGCCATGGGAATGACAGATAATGAGCCATGGGAGTTTTGATGCAGTAATATCTGCTGTTCAATTTTTTTAGAAACAATTCTCAAATGACCTTTTTGTGTCCTCTATGTATAACACACTATATGTGCTGCAAAGTATAATATAAATCAAGTGGTTTTTGGTACAAACGTAGTCATGTTTTATAAAATAATGCTTTGGGGATTTGAAGGCAGCAGTTAATGAAAAGTGGTAGGTCTTGTAATGTAAACAATGCTGTACGAGGGCTAGATGCCAGGTCAACGTCAGAGTGTAACAGTGGCACTTTGTTAAAAGGAAATGATACCACTAAGGACCAAGTGGTCATGCAAACCTTAGTGCCATCTAAATACCAAAACAAGGCAATCAAGAGATATGGATAACGCGCCAGGGTCTCAAAGCAGTAACATTAGAAAGAAGACTTTGCTTGTTATCTAGTTTCTGCTTAAGACTAAGTTCTCCAAAATAGAAACTACGTCTTTGAAGAGCCAAAAACACTTAGTCTAAGATAACAATTTGCGGTCGTACTTTGCTGATAAGAATCAAATTAAGGTGTAACTTCCACATAAACACCAATTAGAGTAAAAAGTATGTTTCAATTAAATGAACCCTGAAAGTCAATGCTAAATGAATACAAGTTTAATAAATTATTTTTATATGAAATATGGGTTATAAGAATGACAATAAATACATTCATCCAAATGATTAAGTTTTCACAATACATAACCACCAAGCAGGCATTCATTGTTTCCATTTGAAGATTGCTCATAAAAACAGAACGGGTATTATTGTCTGATCTCATGTTACTCTTTTTTTTATTCTACTGTAGCCATGTTCCCGCACAAAACAAAACTGCCATTAACATTAAGACAGGGCTAACCTTTTTAATAACCGAACTATTAAACTCTCTTTAAAACCTTAACCCAACACTCTTCTTTATGTTGTTGTCATAGTCGTAGACAATTTCGGATGATATCAGATAATACTCTTGACCTTCCGCCTGTCTTGCCTTAAGGCCCATTCATTTGATATTGTTTTCCCGACTCTTCAAAAAAGCTTCTTCGGCATCATACCACAGTTGACTAGCTCAATGACAAAGCAAAATTTTCAGAGGAATTTCCTGATTCTGAGACATTTCACTTGCTGATGTATTTCTGTTAAAAATGAAATGGTTTTATCATTAATTGCGTTTTACAGAGCGGCGACAGATAAAGTCACGTACAGATACCATGGAATTAGATATGGCTACAACTCTCATTTCATCGATAATCCTCTTACAAATCCTCTTCAAAAGTGAACAAGAATCAATGCGGGCTTTTCTTATTACTCCGATATTACTTAAAATATTTAAGACCAGAAAGGACAGAAGAACGTGCAATACATTTGTACCATTGATAATCGGATACAAGACACGCCTCGTGATGTGATGACGTCAGAGGACAAGCATGTCGAAGAATAGATAATAACACTTGTTTATCGGCAATAAAGCAAGAGCTAACAACAAAAACCCTGCTGCTTTTCCTTTGCTATACTGGATTTGATGTAAACCTATTACATGATGATCTAATTCAATTGTTTTGATATAATGTGATAAATGAGACCGAGTCTTTCTTATCCCCCCTCTTATGTAAAGAAATAAATCAAATGAAAACAATAGCCAACAACTGGATACAATCTTGAAAATTCTGAACTTTATACCAAAGTATAAAATAGCCGTATCTAATCATTTCAGTAGTCTGACGATGGGAGAAATATCTCTCGAAACGTAGCTCGGAAAAAGCTTACTCATGACATGATAAAGCTCTTAGATCTAGGGATACAATCTGCTACTCATATTAATTATTGCCTCAAGAATCCGCTGTAAATGTTAGAGATCTGCAGGCAACAATAAATTTAATTCAAAATTGAAGAGTAAATTATGTAGTAACGTCAAAACACCAATTGGCTGACAGTCCATAGTTAGAGGCAAAAAATAAATCCATCACTAATCTTATCTTTATGGTAGCTGAGAGAATCTGACCGAAGTAAACGTAACTGTCAAGACCCCTAAGAATAGGAAGTGTCCAGCTCTTGAATTTTTTAAAGTTAAGTACTAAGAAATTTGATCAAAATCCAATCTATTTTGTCAATCTTTAGCAAATTAAGTAAAAAACCTTTTTTTGCTGTCACTGTTAGAACCAAAACGCTTCACTGATAAAAGGAAGAATTTAATACGTGCCAGTTACAGGATGATGAGCCGTGATTGTCTGGTCACCCACAAGCTCCGTACTGGGCAAGGACTCATCCTCAACATGGAGAATGGGCTGTTCTCTGTATTTCCATTTCTTGAGTTCAACATAATTCAGGAGTTTCGTTTCTGTTAGGGTGTTCTGCCTTAGTCTTTGACCACTCTTTATACTATTATTAATATTATTATTATTATTATTATTATTATTATTCTCAGTCAGGAAGCTAAAGTTAGCCAAAATAGGTAGCTACCAAATATTGCTAGTTATACATGACATATATATCCATAGGTCATAAAAGTAAATCAGATTTGTTCTTTATCTCCTTGGATTTAACCTTGACATATCTTTCCGTAGAAAACACTCACTGCCTATTAGTACTGTTTTATTCCACTCTGATACGGTTTTAATCACTAAATCTCGTTCCATTATCAATTTCCAAAGTTCATTTATCGCTTTCTTAAAGCCATCACCGAGGGCTCTAATTATGATCGGTATCACCATCACCATCTATCATGGGCATCTGTCCCTGATCTCGAAAGCAAACTGTCGGTATTTCGTCAGTTTTTCAGCCCTTTTCGTGTCTATTTTTGTTGTTGAGAGAAGGCCCTGTCTTATATCCAGATTCGTTTTCCTTCTTTGTCCTTAAGTATTAATTCTGGTCTCCTTGCCGTCGTAGTCTTTCGGAGGTGGAACTCAAAGTCCCAAACAAGTTTCTCTTTGTCGTTCTCTAGAATTATTCTTCACCGCTCCTATCTTTCCTTGTAGCACACCGTATTCTCTCGGATTAGGTTGTTTTCTTTTGGGCATACAGTTGCAAATATCATCAGAGCTCTGTTGTGCCTTGATTAATATTTACTGTTTGCCAATACTATACATCCTGCTACCAAGTGCTCCACGGTTTCATTCTGCTCAAAGTAAACTCTGCATCTTCCATCTCCTATCAGCCTTCTTGTCACCTTCCACGACCTTGTTTCAACTATTTGATCCAGCACATCCATTATCGCACATGTTTTGCGTAGGTGTAAGTTGTGCTTTAGCAACAGGTGGCATTAACTTTCCTGGTCTCTAAAACCATGCTTTGCTATTCTTTCGTCTTATACTTTTCAATTCCCTCTTCTGCTTTGGCAGCTCATCACATAGTTTTAAGTTTTCGCCTTCAAATGTCAACGTGAGTGCAACTTTTTGCATGGTAGTAAAACACTCTGTAATGAAGCCGTTTTCTTCTTTCAGTTGTTCTCTTCTCTTAGGAGCTTTTTGCATTGACTCTTTGGTTTCAACATATAACAAGCCAGACGAAGGCTAGGCTCCTTGTACACATCTTCTATTGACTTAAATCCTCTTCCTGCTGAGATAAAGTTTTTCACTACTCGCCTGTCTTCCCAGCACATTATTCGTGCGTAGTTCTTTCTTTATCACTTTGTCTAGTTTACTAAGCTCACCATCGTTAAATTTGCAAACCTTTATTGAGTAGGCTACAGTGGCTATCACTTTTGCATTTATTGCAGATGTAAGACTGGCGTCGTTCAACTCTGTGTTCATCAGCATATTAACTCTTACTTACTTCCTCCTTGATTTTCTCGAAATCTATCTTTAACTTTATCCCATCTGCTTGTTTAACTCCAAGAAATCTGTGGTTTTTATTCTCATCCAGATCTATTGTTTTCATTTTTACTTTGAATACTTGTAACCCCTCATCTTTCATCATTTTGCAATGTTTCAATACAATCTCATTGCATTTTGACACTTCATTGCAAGCTCCTGTGTGTGTTGTGGCTGGCTTGTACTATTATTTCATTGACATCAATTAGCACTTTATAACTTTCCTGGTACTGTGTAAAGTCCTCCACAAACAAACTGTGTTCTATGCACTGTTCTATTTCCTGGCTCTCCAATTCTGGCTGCAAAAGTTTACACACTGGTCAGCAACTGTCACCCTGAAGGAATGAGCAAAACATTTCTATCTATTCGCACACACACACACACACACACACACACACACACACACACACACACATTATCCAGTCGTAATGAACTTTGTCATACGTTTTCGTTTGATCAAAGAAAGCAACAGCAAGATTTCTGTCTTATTGTTTTACTTCCTTCTTTATGTATCTATCAATTATGAGTTGATTGATCGTCCCCAGGTAAAAAGTTTGTCCAACTGTAATTCTGTATACTAATTATTATTATTATTATTATTATTATTATTATAATTATTATGTTCGAACTTACCAGGAAAACGTTCCTGGTAAGTTCGTTCCGAAAGCAAGCTAGAACAACTAGCCTCAGATTTCGAGGACCTTTCTCAATGTTCTTGCAGTTCACAACCACGCCGTTTTCTGTATCACTTCAGTCCTGATCTTGATTCTACTTTTTCAATGTACTGCTCTGTTCTTTTGTGACACATCCCAATGCACCAACTACAACTTGGATGACACTTACTTTTCGAACGCGCCATAACCTTGCAATTTCTCTTTTCAGTTCTTGATACTTTTCAATTTTCTCTTGTTCCTTCTGTTTTATCCTTGTATCTCCTGGTACGGCTATGACAATGATCGAGCACTCTTTTTCTGGTTTTAGCTCGACAACAATGTCTGGCCGCCTATGCTCAATTTCGTAATCTGTGTTTATGTTGAAGTCCCACAGTACCTTAATGCTTTCATTTTCAGTAACGCCTTCTGGCTTATGATTGTAGCACTGTTCAGCCCAGGGTAGGTCATACTTCCTGCAAATCTCCCAGTGAACTAGCCGTGCTACGTTGTCGTGTAGTCGCTTACATTCTTTCTGGGCTAACGTGCTACATTTGCATATGATAGGGCTCACTGTTTCTCCCTTCTCAGCACACAATCTACAAGTCGGCAAATCTGTTGATTTGTCGATATGGTGTTTAACGTAATTTGTACGTATTGCTTGCTCTTGTGCTGCCATAAGCAGTGCTTCAGTCCCTTTTATTAAGTCTCAACTTTTTAGCCACAACCATGATTTCTTCCCGTTTACGATCCCATCTGTATCTCTAAAATACTGACCATGCATTACTTTTCATGCCATTTGACTTCTCTTTCTCTTCTTCGTTGATCTTTATACTCTGATGGCTTACTGGTGTCATTGTTCATTTCCTGTTGTTCGAGTACTGCTTTTAATAATTGCTCTTGACCGTTTTTAGCATACCATCTAAGGATATTTTCCTCAGACTGGATGGTTTCTAATACACTTTGCAACCCCCTTCCACCTCTCTGTCTTGCAATATACAATCTATTGATGTCACTTTTTTTGGATGTAATACTCCATTCATTGTCATAATTTCCCTAGTCTGTCTGTCGAGTTTCCCCAGTTCCTCTTTCGTCCACTTCACTTTCCAAGCCCCATATCTCATCACAGCTACTGCCCAAATATTCATTGCTGAGACGGCATTCCTACTGTTCAAGTTTGATTTCAATATCAGTTTAATCCTCCGGTTGTATTCCTTCGTGAATCTCTCTTTCCTTTCCTTCTCCTTTATCCCATCTAGTTCTACTATACCCAAGTACTTGTAACCTTCTTCGTTGACGCTTTTCATCTTCTCACCATCTGGTAGTTCAATTCCATCACAGGTGACCATCTTTCCACGCTTCATGATAATTACACTTCATTTTTCTATACCGAATCGCATACCAATGTCACAACTAAATCTATGAACTGTATTTACAAGTGATTTTATGTCTCCTTCACTCTGTCCAAGTAACTTTAAGTCATCCATATACAGAAGGTAATTCGATTTTGGATGCTTCTTTCCCAAATTATATCCTGCTTTCATCTTTCTCAAAATCAGTGACATTGGTATGAGACAGATAACAAATAGGAGTGGCGAAAGGCTATCTCCCTGGGATATTCCACGTTTGACGTTGACATCCCCTAAAACTTTATCTGTTGCGTTCAACTGTACCTTCCATTTTGTCATACTCTTTTCAAGAGCGTTCATAATATTATAAGCTGCCTCAATCAATTGTAGGCTATTTAGTATCCACGAGTGCGGCACCATGTCGTATGCCTTTTTATAAACCATGTACGCCATAGCTAAGTTTTTGTGTCTTCTTTTACAGTTTTTAATTCCATTCACTCAATAACTAATTGATCTGTCATTCCGCGTGTCTCTTTACGACATCCCTTCTGTTCCGATGGTAACAAATCATTAGTATCTACATGCTTGTACAGCTGCTCGGACAGCATACCCTTTAGCAATTTCCATATTAGTGGTAAACAGGAAATAGGTCTGAAGTTACTCGCAGGATTTCCCTTACTCCTGTCCTTCCCACACAATTATCATTTTTATTATTATTATTATTATTATTATTATTATTATTATTTGTCCTGGGCATGACGATAAACTGCATCCGGTTGTGGAGTTTCGACGTGGGCGAATGAGGTTACCCTTTGCCACAACTACCTCCAGGTCACCCTTAGGGACCTGAGACCTTGAAATACCGGGTCGGCGTCCGGCGGAGTTAAGTCTGTCCCTTTCCTTTTTCTGTCCAGGACGAGATCGTAAGCCTTGGTTGTCAATCGTCCAATGAGAAGGAAAACACAGAACAATAAACCAACCGCAGTTGTAAATTCAAAGTTGACGTCTGGAGGGGTGTAACTGTGTCTCATGGTCAGGTTTGGATCTTTAGCTTTGGTTAGCAGCTTTTCTAGAGATGGTGTCTCGATAAAAATTCTGGTGGCTGTGACACCTAATCACCACTGTCCTCTATATGAGTGTTAAAATGTCAAATAAAACTATTGAGAATAACGGCGTAAATGGGACTGGAGCTTCATGTTAAGGTCTCTCGCCCGGCAGGTGTCCTCTGGCGCAGCAGTGGAGG
Source organism: Morbakka virulenta (assembly GCA_003991215.1). NCBI lineage: Eukaryota > Metazoa > Cnidaria > Cubozoa > Carybdeida > Carukiidae > Morbakka > Morbakka virulenta. Next base: position 964,999 of record RDPX01000138.1, on the reverse strand, counting down.
CCCGGTCGATATCCCGTGACTACAAGAGTAAAGTGGGATAAAGATGCGAATAAACTTGTGATGTACTGTTTTTACAGGAGTAAACAGTTTGATGATCAAGGAAGACCGATCCGAGATTATAAATGAGGATGTTTAGAGAATGGAGAGATAGAGGAAGTTTTGAATCGACAGAGCAGAGAGTATGTGGTCAAGCTAGAGCAATTAGGAACAACGGATGGTTGTCGAAAATGGAACTGTAAATGATTAAAAGGAAAATCGAAGAAGAAGAGTACAGAGAACATTTTGATGAAAACAGGATAGAAGAACCTAGATAGAATAACAAATGTAGTGAGGAAGTTGGCAAGTTAGGAGAAGATGAGGAATTGGCTACGGAAAATGATGAAGGAAGAAAACAAGAAACTGCAGGTGTACCTGAAGTGGTTGAAGGTGATGACTATGAAGAACATAGACAGACTATTGAAGAGATTAAGATGATCATGGTTGAAGGGAAAAGAAGCAATGGCCTTATGTTCAAGAGAGTAGACGATAAAACCCTTAAATCGAAAACTGATAAAGCCAACAATGCACTGAAGCATATAATAACCAGGAACATTGCCGAAACAAACAACTTAATAAGAGCTGCATCTGTGTGGATTGTAGATCAAATAGGACTAAAGAAGAGAGATTATAATGACACTAGAAATGAACCTAGGTGGAAAGGAAAAATAGAGGATATAAAGAGGTTGAAAAAGGATGTAAACATTCTGGAAAGAAACTTGAAAGGAAAATGTAGATTGACTAAAAAAATCGAAGCTGAAGCCTAATTGAAAAGCCCCTGATAGGGATAGTGTCAAGGATACTGGATCAAAAACTTCAGCAGTCTTCACGAGAGAATAGCTGAACAACTGAATGATATTTTGCTGGGAGAAAGAAGTTTGCCTGAGTGGATGACAAATGGAAGAACAATGTTATGCTAGAAAGATCCTAGGAAAGATAATATTGTGGCTAATTATCGTCCCATTACGTGCCTCCCATTAATGTGGGAACTACTAACGGGAATGATAGCTGAAGAAATGTACAGATATCTCGAAAGAGAGAATGTATTACCTAAAGAACAGAAAGGGTTTAGGCGTAAGTGTTGGGGCACAAAAGACCAACTGTTAATAGACAAGACTATTCTAAAAGATTGCAGGAAAAGACCTACGAACCTTGCAATGTCATGGGTCGACTACAGAAAGGCGTATGATTTTGTTCCGCACAGTTGGCTAAGTGAGTACATGGAATTGATTGGTGTAACTGAGAGTATAAGAGAATTTCTAAAGCGAAGTACGAAACAGTGGAAATTAGCACTGACAGCCAATGGACCTTGGAGGTGTTGAGGTGAAAAGAGGAATTTTCCAAGGAGACAGTCTTTCACCGCTACTGTTTGTAATTAGTATAACACCTTTGTCTTTGATTCTACGAAAGGTAAATTTAGGATACGAATGGGAGAAGAAAGAGTATAAAGTAAATCACCTGCTATTCATGGATGATCTAAAACTTTATGCTAAGAGGGCAGGTCAAATTGACTCACTTCTTCAGGCTGTTCAACTTTATAGCGAGGATATCGGAATGGAATTTGGCATAAATAAATGCGGGATTCTGATATTGAAAAGAGGGAAGCTTATTAGGAGCAAAGCAATTGAACGTCCAAATGGAGAAACCGTAAAAGAGGTGGAAGGAGATGGATATACGTACCTGGGTATTGTTGAGCTAGATAAAGTCGAAGAAGAAGATATGAAAGCGAAAACGATCAGAGAATACAAGAGGCGTCTAAGACTGATTCTGAAGTCACACCTTAATGGGAAGAATAAAATCACTGCGATAAACACATGGGCAGTAGCAATATTCAGATATGGTGCAGGGGTGATCAGCTGAAAAGGAAGTGAATTGAAAAGTATAGACAGAAGGTCAAGAAAAACAATGACTACGCATGGAGCGTTGCATCCGAAAAGTGAAATAGATAGGTTATACATGAAAAGGATTGAAGGAGAGAGAGAGAACTATGTAGTGTAGAGAATTGCGTAGGGACAGAAGAGAACAGCCTTGCGTTTTAAGTTGGAAATTCTACTGAACATTTCATCAAAGGAGTAGCGGCAGCTAAGACCGTGGATACTGACGCAGCCATACCAAGCCGTGAATTTAAGAATCAGACGACACAGGAGCTTAAGGAGAAGTTACTGGGAAGAGGATGTTTGGACAATTTGCGAGCGATATGTCTGAGAAAGTCGACAAGGAACATACATGGTGTTGGTTGTCAAAATTTGACTTAAAGGTTGGTACAGAATCATTAATTTGCGCTGCACAGGAGCAGGCCCTTAGGACAAATTGTGTGAAATACTATATTGATCATACGACGGAAAATTCTTTCTGTAGACTATGTGGTTAGAAAGGGGTTAAGTGTGCATCATATTTTGAGTGGTTGTGATAAACTCGAACAAAGAGAATATAAAAGACGGCATGACAATGCTGCAAGAAAAATCCATTGGGATATATGTAAAGTGCGGGGATTAGAACATGATGAAAAGTGTTATGAACACTCACCCGAAGGCGTAATAGAAAACGATGATGTAAAGGTTCGGTAGAATATCAATATCCAATGTGACAAGGTAATACAGGCTACAAGACCAGATATCATAGTAGTTGATAAAAGAGAGAAGACTGGAATCATTGTAGATATTGTTTTACCCGCAGATGGAAGAGTTGAAGAGAAAGAAAGGGAAAAGATAGAAAAGTATCAAGATCTGAAGAGAGAAATTGGAAGACTGTGGGGATTGAAGTCGATAAAAGTTGTCCCTGTGGTTAGGTGCTTTAGGGAGTATTTCCTGAGGGTTTGATTCATGGATGCAAAAGATTGGAATACCATACGAGATAGGTGTAATGCAGAAAACGGCTCTACTAGGAACAGCAAGGGTACTCAGGAAGGTGCTGGAAATATGAAATCAAAGAATCTCTGCTTGCCCTTGCTCATTTGTTATGACTCGCATAGCAGAAGTAAACGGTAATAACAACAGCCTGAGCAAAAGCTGTGAAAATAAGATAATAATAATAAACAAAGTTCATGTCCAGCATGACAGCCCGCACAGGGAGATGGTATTCACCTGCCGGACGAGAAAACTTAACCCCGGCTACCGACCAGTAGCTTTAGAGGTTAAGCACCTTCCTCAATATGTTGGTAGTTCCAATGATAGTAGATTTTTGGAGTCCACCCAAGACATCAGGGATGCCCAACTCTTTCAAACTGCGCTCCAAGCGCTTCGTCACCACTCCTAAGCTTCCCACGACGATTGGGACAACGCTGGTACATACACTATGTAACTTTCGGATTTGTTGGGCCAAGGGAGAATACTTAGTGATCTTTTCTTCTTCTTTAGCTGTCACATTTCGATCGGAAGGCACAGCAAAATCTACAACCAGCCATCTCTTCTTAGTGCGGTCAACAACAACAACATCCGGACGATTAGATTCCACCTGTTGCATTGTCTCCACTGATCTATCCCACCAAACTTCAAACCTACCATCTTCACTCTTTCTAACTTTGTCAGGCACCTCTTCAAACCATTTCCCCGCACATTTCAACCCATACTTCTTGCACAGCTCCCAATATATTCTCAATCCCATCCTATCATGTCGCCTCTTGTACTCCTTCTGAGCCAGTACCTTACACCCACACGCAACATGCCAAACTGACTCAGATTCAATTCCGCAGATGCGACACATAGGACTAACACCACCATCCCACTTCGACTGCGCCAACCTTGTCCTCAATGCTTGCTCTTGAGCAGCAAACACAAATGCCTCTGTGCTTTTTGCAAGGAAACCACCTTTAACCCACTGTACTGATCTCTCTGTTGCATTTTCATCCATCTCCCGAAAGAACCTACCATGCATAGCCTTCTCCATCAATCTCTCCTTTCTCTCCTCAACCACTCTCGTCTTGTAATGCTTCTTTGTCTCCCTTCCATGCATAATCATTCCAGCCACCTGTTCCAAAATCGTCTCCTCAGTAGCATGTACATACTCTTCTAACCCTAACTCTTCCTGCCTCACACAATCTTCAACGCTGATCAGGCCACGACCCCCATCCTTTCTTCCGATGTACAGACGATCTACACTACTATTCCTATGGAAAGCACCATTCATCGTTAAAATCTTCCTTGTCTTGGTATCAAGTTTACGTAGCTCAGCATCAGACCAATCCAGTATTCCAGAGCTGTATCGGACAACACTAACTGCCCACGCATTGATGCCGCGAACCAAGTTCCCAGCATACAACCTCGACTTTGCCAGCAATTTCACACGTCGTAGGTACTCATTCCCAATTTTCTCCTTCATCTTCTTCTGCATTACCTTCGCCCCTTCTAGCACTCCCAGGTACTTGTACCCATCTTCATCAACCTCCTTCATCAACTCCCCACTCGGTAGCTCGATTCCCTCACATTCAGCCCTTTCACCTCGTCTAATTTCCAAAACAGCACACTTATCTAACCCAAACTCCATCCCAATGTCCCTAGAGTAAACCCTCACCACCTCGACCAATGCCTCCAACTCACGTTTACTCCGTCCAAATAGCTTCAAGTCGTCCATAAACAATAAATGATTGACCAACACCCTACCGTGACCGAAGAAATATCCAAGCTTCTCTCTGTTGAGTAAAATACTCAGCGGGATCATTGCAATAACAAAGATCAAAGGGGAAAGGGAGTCACCTTGGAATATTCCCCGATTGATGTTAACTTCACCAAGCACCTCATTATTAGCCGTCAGTACTGTCTTCCATTCAGCCATACTTCCTTTCAGCAAACTCCGCACATTCTCTGCAACTCCAACCATGTCCAGCATCTCCAAAATCCAACTGTGAGGGACCATATCATATGCCTTCTTGTAATCAATCCAGCACATGCTAAGGTTTCTCTTCATAGCCCTGACCTCGTGCAAAATTGCCTTATCGATCATCAATTGATCTTTCGTGCCACGTGACTTCTTCCTGCATCCCTTCTGTTCCTCAGGAAGAAGATTATTATTTACAAGATGACCGTAGATCTTTTCAGCAAAGATTCCAGAGAGCAGCTTCCACATCAATGGTAGACAAGCTATCGGCCTATAGTTACTAGCTGCTGTCCCCTTTCCAGAATCTTTCTGAATTAAAACTGTCCTCCCCTTGACCATCCAGTCGGGTACCACGCCTGACGTCAAACACTCCTGCAGAGTTGTTGCAATTGACAAGTGTAGCGAGGTGAACTTTTTGAACCAGTAACCTCTGACCCAGTCAGGTCCAGGGGCTTTCCAGTTTGCCATCTTTCTTATCCCTGCCTTAACATCTTGCAGAGCCACCATAATGTCCTCTTGTTTCTCTACGTCTGCAAACTTTTCCCTTACATCACCCAACCAACTTGCTTCCTTGTCGTGTTCCTTTTCCTCGGACCAGATAATACTCCAGAACTCTCTTGCCTCATCTGCATTAGGAGCAGAGGATTCCATCTTATGTCCATTGCCATTAAGCTCCTTGTAGAGTTGACATTGATTGTTCTTGAAAAGGTTGTTCTGTCTCCTGGCAAGGCTTTTCCCAACAAACTGTCTAATCTTAGCACTAGCGGAAGAAATTTTGTTCTTCAACATTGTGCTGACTGTCATCGTTCCCTTCACTACAAGCTCATATTTCCTATTCAATCTATCACGAACAACCTGACGAACCTTATTCCCTTGCTTTATCTCCTCAATTCGTCCAAGATCTTTCCTCCACTCGCCAATGCTCTTTTCCAACCTCCTCTGCCACCATGGCTTCTTCTTTCTAACTGTTTTGTTTTTTCCCATCACACCTAACCGGGATGCAACCACATATGATCCAGCATACAGTAACCGATTAATCTCAGTCACAGTCATACTGTCTCTTACCAGATTGTGCATCAATCCATCAACAAGCTTCACCTCCTCCCCTATTTTTCTACCATCCTGAGCCTTCAAACTTGGTACTTCAACAACATCCTCGCTATGGTACACCTCTCTTAGCAATGCCAGGGCTCCACTTTCATCGTTACTCAACGCTCTCATATCGTCACCCCTTCTCCATACATCTACTCTCTCTATAACTACTCTTAAATCCCTTTCCTCAGCATCATTAGCTACCACGACATTCTCTATCTCCATTTCACCTAAACCACTCTCCGGCCTGATACAAAAGTCAACTTCTCCTTCGCTGGACTCTTCCTCAACTAAAGCTTCCTCTCTGACCATTCTTTCAATCTCGCCGCGTTCTACGACTGACAACAACCCATTGGCTTCAATTTGCTTTAGCTGCGAAAGAAGACTAGCAACACTCCTCACACTGACATCTCTCCCATCCCACATCTCCTTAACTTTCCCAATGTAGCCATCTGCCCTTCGACCACCACTCCTCACGAAACATTCCCAAAGTACTTTCCTTTCAAAATGGCTCCATTTGCTTTTGAACAAACCAGTCCGTCCCATCTTGCCTCTTTTCTCTCCTTTCCACCCCTTCCTACCCATTGGTTCCTCCGTGCGACTGCCATCCTTGGAACTTTCAACATTTTCACTTGCCTCCGGCCTAGAAACTTCCCCAGTTCTAATAAGAACTCTTTCCTGCGGGTCGTCAGAGACCCTCCGACTTCCAGGTTTCCCTTCAGTCGGTTTTTTCTTCAGAAAACTCATTGAAACAACACGAGAATTCGCAAACAACAACTCAGAAATACTTCCGGACTGTCTATATTCGGTTCACCTCTCAACAAAGAGAGGTTATCCAGGGGCACGAACTTGGACGCATAGACTTTACCCCAATAATAATAATAATAATAATAATAATAATAATAATAATAATAATATTAACAATAATAATAATTATTATTATTAACATCATCATTATTATTATTATTATTATTATTATTATTATTATTATTATTATTATTATTATTATTATGGTAAATCTTTCCATGAGCTCTTTAGGTATATTCGGTAAATCTTGTATTACTTTCAGTAAAATGTGCAACGCTTTGAACATCGACAACAAACACGAGCGCTTTCTTTCAACCAAACTTTCCAATATAATCACTCGCACTACATACTACATATTCTGTCGTAGAAATAAACCATGGACCAACCCTGAACTATTGTCGTTTTATTAATTTTGTTAGTAAAATATTTCATCTTGATTTTTGTTAAATAGGCAAGCCAATGCAAACTACCTTGATTAGTGAGGTTTGTAATTGTATGTGTTTAGATGAAAAAATAAAAAGTTTCCATTATGATGATAATAATAAGAATGATGATAATGATTATACCGATGGTAATGGAAAATCGAGTTATGAACCCACACGTTCATCGTTTTGGTTAGATTTCAGTTAAAAATATACAAACTTACAGAAATAGAGTGGTCAAAGAAAAAAATTGGCACGTCAATTCAGTTCATTAAAAATATTAATGGTTTAGCTTAAGAAAGTAATCCTGCCAAGTTCATTATACTTGTGTATTCCTACTGCTGTGGTTCTTTTGATAGAAAATAAGTTGATTTTAGCCCCGATTGCTTTTTTCCTTTCAACCCTTGACATTGAAATCGACACTTACTTAAAGTAGACTTAGAGATCAAGAAAGCTACTTCCTCAATAACCCAATTACAAATCCTCTTCAAAATCGAATAGGAATAATAGCGGTTTTCTTATCAAATTGATGTAACCAAGACAATTAAAAAACCGAAATCAAAGAACAAGATGAATTGCAACTTTTTAGTGACAATGGGATATAAACACACCCTGTGATTTGATGACGTTCAAGAAATGGAATGTCAGAGAAAAAAAATAGAACAAAGTCAAGCTTGTTTATCGGCACAAAAACCAAAAATCAATCAGTCTAAGAATGTGAATCATCATGCTTTGGTTGACTCCGCGATTCCGTCTGTGACGTGAACTTATCAACTAATGATCTTTTTATCTAATTCAATTAATATGATACTATTAGTGATATGAGGTTGAGTGATAAGTATCACTTTAAGTGGGAAAGAAAAGATGAATCGAAAGAGTATAATAGTTAACGAATAGAGTAATCCTCTCAAAGAGGATGAAAAAAATATAATAATTGAATGCAGACGGCATCTCTCTGAATTGATACGCTTTTTGCGTAGAATACAGGAAAAGGCAGCAACTTCGTTACATTGATCTTAACACTGAAATTATTAAGTTTGAAACTACCAAATGTAACTAGTAATCTAGAAAAGACCAGGGCAAGTTAGGAAATAGGGAAAAACAAATTTCGAATATTCAGGCTTGATCGTGAAAATAAATATATGTGTATAGGGCCTGACGAAGTTAATATACGAAAGCTTCTCCCATCACACAAAATGTCTTTCTTGTTGAAATATTTATAAATGTATAGATATATACTCAATCTGCAGACAGTACTGTTTCTCCCTTTGTGGGCTCATCAGTGCAGCACATAACTCTCTGGCCATGTTGCCGGAGCAAACACAGCTTAAAAGAGTTATTGTGGGATCCAGTCAAAGTGCTCAAACCACGCATGCGCAGTGAGCATTGCATTACGCTATATATATATATCCCTTATCTCTCCCTAAGAATTGATGGTTCTCATGTAAGTAATCAGAAAAACAGAAAAAAGAATAGGATATTTCTCGGCTAAGAACCTCCCTCATTTATGTGCCTCTCTTATTAAGTTCTTTTTGAATAAGCGCATTAAATCGAAAAAATACAGTCAATTGACGATGTCTTATCAATATTAGTTTCGTTTAGGGACAAGATTAGGAAACTTGAAAATGTTATTCAATAATACAGTCGATTGAAGTCAATTGAAATCAACCTTACACCCTTAATCATTTTTACCAGGATTTATTTTAGTTGAAACCTTTTGGCATCCAAAATCTGATTTCTTCTGCGAAAATGTGCTCACAAGAAATTCAGAAAATATTTGCAAATATTATATATATATATATATATATATATATATATATATATATATACAAATTTGGTTTGAGCCCATGATCTTAAAGATAAAAACAAAACTATTTCAAAACTAAGTAATTTAGTCGAATCTACAAATCAAACTAAGATATAGCCATTACAAATATATATATATATATGTATATTGTATGTATATATATGTATATATATAAATATATATACATATATATGGAAAAGTTAGTAAAAACTTGCATAAATAAAACATTTCAAAATATAATAAAATTAAAAAAAACTCCTAAAAATATCAAAATAGAAGAAAAATATTAAATTTTAATATAAAAATGGTTATAAAAGGAGGTATAAAAACATTTTTTCACATACATATACTATTTCTTTTGATCGAGGATCATAAAGATTGACAAAAGATCTTCATAACAAATTAAGAGCGTAATATAGAAAATTAAAATACATTATAAATGTTTACATTTTATATCTAACTAAATAGTCAATACCCTTCTTTAGACGTGTACTGTGAAATTAAGTACTATTTCTTGAATTTTCAGGCTTATACAAATGAAATCGGAAGGCAGGCTCATAATTTATCGGAAGGCAGGCTCATACAAATGAAAAGGCAGGTTCTTTTTTTCGATCCTTGACTATGATTTGCCTGAATTGTGAGGTAAGTTTTGACTGGAAAGACCTACATAATGGCACAATCCTTTTCTTCTGTAACTGGTTTTGGGTGGTGTTCGTACCAGGTTCTTTT
>RDPX01000138.1:937156-950318 GCA_003991215.1 Morbakka virulenta | reverse complement strand
GTTCGTCAAAACTCTTGATCACAGTGGTGAAAGTTTCAGCTATATATGTTCAACTTTTCCTTGTCTTAGCGAAGAGAAAAAAAAGGCTGGTATATTTGATGGAACCCAAATTAGAACACGTATGAGATTCAAACTTTATCACATCCATGAATGAGACAAGAGCTTGGAACGCATTTTGTAATGCGGTTCATAATTTTCTACGGAATAAGAAAGCATACAACTATGAAGAGATTGTGGAAGAACTACTAATGAACCTGCGAGACCTTGGATGTAGAATGAGAATCAAGATCCACTTTTTACACTTTTTAGACAATTTTCCGGAGGATCTAGGGGATATGAGTGAGGAACAAGGGGAGCGTCTTCATCAGGACATTAAAACAATGGAAGAATGGTATCAAGGCCGGTGGGACTCATACATGATGGCGGATTATTGCTGGAGAGCTTGATGGGAGACAACCAAGAAAACCCAGAAGCTGTACATCAGAGATTAGTCAAGAAAAGGAAGTTCAGGAAACTGCTATTTGATACTGATCTGTATTACACACATATACACACACATACACATATATAAATTTCAACAACAAAGACATTTTGTATGATAGGACAAGCTTTCGTATTTACTTCGTCAGGTCGGACTCAACTTCAGATGGCTTGCGAGATGAACTCACGTGTCGAAGTCAGTTACTTTTTACCTTGCATTTTGCCCCTTTTTTCATTATATATATGATTCGAATTAATGTATCATGATTCGGGAAATACGATACGTGTTTTTTTATATTCTTGTCGGTATTTTTTTTTTCAAATGCGAAGATAAAGTAAACGTCGCTCGAATTGTTCACTCATAATAAAAATGGCATAAAAGTATCGCTAAGCTTTGTTATTATGTTCTTTTCGTTTTTGTAAATTTGGAATAAATTGTTTATAAAAGGTAGATGATTTCTACAAGTTTTAAGGCAACTATTAAGGTAGTGGAGGTAGGCAGCGTATTTGATGCCTTTGGCTGGTAAAATTTTCCCGATGCACTTCTGAAAAGTTAATTCGAACCCTGTTAGATATATTACTTGCAACTACATACAATCGTGAAGTGGTTTTCCTAATACTTGTTAAGCATATTATTCCTGTTTTAAATTCGTTATTCCCGGATGTTTTAAAAAAGGTGCGATGCCGCAAAAGTGTAGGGCAGTATGTCCAAACACCAATTTCAGTGTTAAGACTTAGTTCCATGCGTACAAAGCGCCCTAAAAATTACGAAGATATCACGTATTTCACGCTAACGCGTACTTGAGTACAAAGCATAAAACAAAAAAAGAATAACCGTGTTACTCTAAACCAGTCGAAGCAACAATATCTGCCGCAATCCAAAAAACCAGCCGCTTAATTCTAGGTCTTTGCAGTAAAAGTGTTATAGTTTGTCTAAGAACTAAAAATAAAGGACGGTAGAGACGAAAAGTAAATAATACTCAAAAAATAATACCACGACATAAATTTCCAAAATAGTTATGCTTTTTAACAAATAAGGTCGGTTATTAAATATTTAAAGCAATAGTTAAAGGCACTAGTACATTAAAAATCGAACAAATGATTTATCAAGCGCATGTTATATACTCTGACTGCCTGTCCATATAAAACCATCAAAACTATCAAATTGCTGGGGTTTTTTGACTGAAAACAAGGTCTGCTGCACCTAGTAAATAAAAAATGGATGTATCATGCCTAGAGGAGCAGGTAAGCATGGGTTAGGTGCATTTCGTGGCTCCTACGGTATAGTTGGTCAATTACTGTGTATTCTCGCTCGTAAGTCAGAAATTTGGGGATCAAACGTTTCGGGTGTAAACCTTGAGTTCCAGAGAAAGTAAGTTGACTGATTGATTGATTACAAATTTAGCCTTGGAAACGTCAATGGCATTTTACTATTCATTTATAACAAAGTAGAACAAATACTCATATTTGAATAATATAGGTATACCTAAATAGTTAAAGGTTAAAATAGAGCAAAACAATACCATTCCGTAAGGAAAAAGTTCCGTAAAATCCAAATTACCTATCGTCTTACCTTAACTACCACTTACTAAAATTAACCTCGGAAATAACGGCAACGATTCCGTCGGACGTTCTCACGCTACTCCTTCGAGTGCCAACGCACATTTGTAGGACTAAAAAATCCCTATAAAATTGTCACGTGAACTAACTTGCATGCGAGAATACACAGTAATATGCAAAGTTAAATATCACCGTAAAAAATGGTACCTTTTTTACCATTAAGTTAAATACAAAGTAAATTAAACAAAAGGAGATTGGTCGACTTCCTTCTCGTATTTTAACAAAATGAGTTAAATAACTTTTAGATCCAAAACCTATTTAAATAAGTCACAAAGTAAACCTCTCTTTTCTTTCAAAAGTGAGATACACGTCAAGGAATTCGGTAAATTTATGCATAATGCTACAGTACAGTTGATGTCATATATTTCGAACCACGTTAAGAATTTCCTAACGCTCATGTTGCGTTCGTTGTAATGTGAGATGACTTTGAGAGACCAAAACAGTACATTCATTTTCTGTCCGACTTTGGCAATAAAGCACCAGCATGTCGATGTAATGACTTTATTTCTATTTATTGTGGACGGTGATAACAGTCGAAACTATATAAACAGTTTCAGCTATTTAGGGCCCTCTCAGAACACCATTTTTGAAATAAGCACCCCCCTCAACTATGTGCTCCTTTTTCTTAATATTAGGGCTTTTTGTGTCTGTACATGGCAAATAAAATAAATTATTATCGCATTTCTTCTTCTTCTCGTTCAGTTTTATGTTAATTTTGGAACAAGCGCCCCCTTTGAAGGGCAATTTTTAAATTAACATTTATTCGAGGAAATACGGTACATACATATACATGATAAATTGTACTCCTTGCCTCCAAGCCCTGCTTTATTTCCAACCATTGATTTTTAAAAATGTCTCCCCAAAACACTCATCTCTTCCACACTTTTCTACCACGTTTTTCCCATTGCATTACCACCTTCCTTGTTTTGCCAACTAATCTGCTTTTATCAATGTGAAACTGTTTTTTCTCGATGTTTTCTACTTTCCCACTACGAAATTCGATTACTGTTTTTCTTCACTCAATTGTTTACGTACTGACTTGGCATTTCTTTCAACAATTCTATACACTATTTTTGCTTTTTTTAAAGATTAGTGTTTTTAGGTTTCAGTTTCAGTATTCTTCATTTTTTAACAAATCCCGGTCTCATTTATTCTTAGTATATTATTTGCATGACCACAGTTCATTGTAAATGTGTCTTTTTAAATACGTTCCATGCTCCAATAGTCCTCATCTTCCCTTTACGATTTCGAATCATCTCCAGAAGCTATAAAGACTAAGTAACCATCTATATCTATGAAAAAGTATGGTTATCTTGAAAGAAATATATGTTGTTGCGAATGACCAACGTCACAACTTTCGATTACACCTGCTTGCCTTCTTTGAACTTATTACATTGCTATCGTTAAAATGGAGTTTAGTTGGTAGTAAGAAATTGAACTTCTTTGACACAAAACAAAAAACAAAATCAACTTTCGTGCTACATCATACAAATTTTCATATCTGGGGGGAAAAAAAAATTCTTAGAATATTTTATATTTTTGACCCATTTTCTGCTTCAAAATTCCTATCAAGTAGATCGTAATTAAAAAAGTGTGTAGTTTGTTTATTATACTGTTGTTGAAGTAAATCCAGTCTGTTCTGTATACAAGGGCCAATTAGATTCATCTCTTTGGTTGCCTTTTAACTCTTCACAACAAAAGAAAAAGGTGGTAGTGACTGTGGTGGTAGTAGCAGTACCAGTGGCAGTGGATTCATTATGCAATAAAACAATCTCATTGAACTTCCGGGAGCTTCTCAGGTCTGTAGAAGGAGGCTGGCTTTGAGTAGGCAAACAGCGTGCTTGAGTTGTCAAATCTTTTCATCAAATTTGTACTACTGGTCTTCACTGATTAAACTGGCCAAACACTTCCTGTCATTTTAACAACTCAAATTAGTTGAACGGCCAGTACAATTCACTTCCCCTCGTTTCAGAGTTAAGATAGTCAAATTCCACCCGCTTAAAAAAAACAAGAAAAAGAAAATGCAACGCAGGACCTATCTCACAGGGAGTTGAGAGAACACGACATTTCAACCAACAGGGTCTTTGCCTGGTGGTATAAGTATCGTGTGGTGTCATTTGTTGTTAAGAAAACCCACATATACCAGGTAAAAGACATTCTAACTTACTTTTGCCTCAAGGCAGAGATTCTAAGTCCTTTGAACCTTACAACGTTTCCAACAATCTAGTTTCTTTGTTTGTCCTCACTAAGAGCAACATTTGTCTTTAAATTTGCCTCTCCGCCAAACATAAAAGACAGAATACACTATGCATATTAATGAAAGACAATCATTGATGTATTCACCGTGGAATAAATTGATTTATTTGACCGTATCTATCATTACGTATGAACTGCCACCCTATTTTCTATTTATAAGTTGTCAAAACGTCCATTAATGATTTCATCTCAATGGGATTACCAAGATGTAATTTCCTATTGGAAGAAGTGGGCAGTCTACCGGACTTTAGAATCCGTTGCAACCGGAGTAGCGTTGAGCACTCTAATTCAAATTTATGAAAATGAAAACTATACAAAAATCGTTTGAGTTTTTACTGAAAATAACCCAATTACATGTCAGACCGTATTCAGGGCTTTAATCACCCCTAATTGGTTATAAAAATATTTATCAAGATTTTCTGAATGTGTCTCCAAATGTCCATGGAAAAGTTAATTTCGAATACCGTTGTTCAAATGATGACATCAAGTGTACTTTGCATCACCTCCACTTGCTCAAAGAATATTGCAGAGTGTGGTATGCAATCCCAGAAATAAATTAAAGTCATACGCTAGAGTGACTTTAATATAAATTCTGGAATTAAGTCTGAACATTTTCCACTACTAAACAAAATAAAATAAGGTATTTAAATATGCACTCCATCTAAAAAAACACCTATAAATACAAACTTGCTAAACACACTTTTTTTAAAGGCCATTGTTGTCACTAATTTTAAGGATCAACCATACACACATAGCAAAATGGCCAAGTTGAGTAAAGTAAAACAAGGCCACATAGCAAAATGGCCACGTTGAGTAAAGTAAAACAAGGCCACATAGCAAAATGGCCACGTTGAGTAAAGTAAAACAAGGCAACATAGCAAAATGGCCACGTTGAGTAAAGTAAAACAAGGCCACATAGCAAAATGGCCACGTTTGAGTAAAGTTTAACAAAGGAAACACTTTTTTGAAGTGCAATGAAAGAACAGAAACATAGCAAATAACATAGTTGTCAACAAGTGAGATGCTAAAAATGCAATAAATACTTACTACTGAAACAAAAAATATTTTTCTTAAATAAACATTGGAAGTGAGTTTCAAATGGAGTGGTTGCTTCCGCTAAAAAAACTATATTAAGCATATTTCAAATTGTAACATTCTAACCATTCGCAAGTCTGACAACACTTAAAAAAACCGCATAACGTTAACAACGTTATGTAAACACTTCTTAATGTACGAAAACCTTTCATTGTTAGCTGACGTGTTCATTTTCTATTATCAAAGGCACGCTGTAAGGGCGCTTTTGTGGAATATACAGCCTTACCTGTATTTAATCAAAGTCATAGTGGTCGTCTACCCCATGTGTTTTACACACTACGCTAGCGGGCCTGAGTTTATTCTCTTTCTTGCAACCTGCAGGTGACTTAATTTCAAAACGCTAACGCAGGCCTCATCAGCTAATTTCTGTTTCTTTGAGTGTTAAATCTATTATAGAGTTATTAAGATCTATAGTTTTAAACCAAGTGTCTCTGCAGTATGCTTTTGCACATTTACTTACGTTGTTCTCCTTCTTCTAAAAGATGCGATGTTTTCAAATTGGACTGCGTATTGTCATTTTCTAAACGGCCTTATGTATATGACCTTGGCTGGCATCTTTCATTGTAAAGGTGTGAAAAACACTCCTTTAACCAATTGTGCGCTTTATTTGACTGGGGAAAAACAATGCTAACGATGAAAGATTAAAACTTCCCGACTAATCCAAGCACTAACACAAACACGAAACGTAAACCACAAGTGCAATTAACTTTACGAATCTTCAAGTAACATCAACATTGCAAGATATTCTACGCCTTACTACATAACTCATTTTCGTAATATTGCTGACCTTTCAGAGTGCTTAGCTAAGAACTGCTTGATTGCACGTTCTTTGCTAAAAGATCTTCGTATTTCTTTATAAATGGCTCAACTGTATTACCAATCTACGTTAAAGAAAGAAATTTAAAAAAACAACACAAAATAGCAAAAAAATCTCCAAAGTTATTAACAAAGTTTATATAGGCAATGTAACATTAAAATAGGATCTATTTTATTCCTTTTAAACCTAAACAATACGAATTCTGTTCCTTATAACATATTTTTAACTGTATTATATACATAGCAGACGCACGATATAACGAACCCCGAGGGGGTGTCGAAAACATTTCCTTATATCTAAAGTTCGTTATAACGAAAATTTTCAAGCATTTTTTAGTTCCTTTAGTACCTTCTAGAAACTTTTTTTAGTTTCTTTAGTACCTTTTAGAAACCTTTTTTTAGTTCCTTTTGGTATCTTTTAGAAACTTTTTAGTTCCTTTTAGTACCTTTTAGTAATTTTTTTAGTTCCTTTAGTACCTTTTAGAAACTTTTTTTTAGTTCCTTTAGTACCTTTTAAAAACTTTTTTTAGTTCCTTTAGTACCTTTTAGAAACCTTTTTTTAGTTCCTTTTAGTATCTTTTAGAAACTTTTTAGTTCCTTTTAGTACCTTTTAGTAATTTTTTTTAGTTCCTTTAGTACCTTTTAGAAACTTTTTTTTAGTTCCTTTAGTACCTTTTAGTACCTTTTTAGTATGCCTGTATTCGACAGTTTTTATGCTACATCATGTGTATCTTTACAAGGATACTACATCAGTTGGGGATTAGCATATTTTGCGGAAAACAAATTGAATTCCTTAATGGCGTCAGAAACAAAGCTTTGTTGTTCCTTTTTTAACAACGGTATTTCATATTGCTTGTCTATTATCGCTAATGTTATTCGGATTTTTTGTCCGCTTTCTAAATATGAGAGGATTATTGGGTGACAAGTGCAGTTTAAACTCTCGCTCTCCTGAGCTGTAAAATGTCCAGATCTCCTCCATCATTTTACTAGTCGCCGTTTTGATCTCGAGATTGATTACTTGCGCAATGTTAGCATCATCAACTTTAAGGGCTTCCCAAGTAATGGCTTCTTTATCAAACTGATGTAGTTGTCAATACAAAAAATAATACCTAAGGTTTCACATCTCTCTTTAAAACTCTTCCAGCTGTTCTTGTAGTAGCTTAAAAGCACCATCTCAATCCGGTTGGTGGAATGCTCACGTCTAGGGGCATATACCACCTTCCCTTCAGTACTTCACTTAAGTGAAAGGTATACGTTCCCATGCTGTGGTAAGCAGAATCATAACGTCCAAAATCTTTAGTCTACTGGGAGTCTTTTTAAGATCAATACTTATTATTTAACGTTCCATCGGTGTTTGACGGTAAAACGCTTCGAAATTTGAATAACGCCCTGAACCATAGGTTGCGTTTCTGATGTGGTAATAAGTGGCAGAAATGTCAGTTTAATTGCTTGCAAGCTATAACAGTGAACTGAATACGTTCTGTCCATCTAACCCAGTCAGCGAACAAAGCTCCATTCATCCACCTTTTCTCTCGAGAAAGACAATTACAAATTACATTTCTTTTACCCGTAAAACAGCATGGTTTACCGTTTTTCCTAAAGAAAAGTGGGTAGTTGATCTCATTTTGCGCTGCCAGTAACCATTTCACTTAGCTTTTTTTACATCTGCGCAGCGACTAGCCCAAAAGTGCAAACTTCTGTCAAAGAGGGCCTGCTAAAAAATACTAAATTTATCGGGGTTCGATTTCCTTTATCTCGCATCTTGATAAAATAGTTGATGCGTCTCCTTTCAACTTTCAATCATTTTAGATATCCTGGCATTTTCTTTTCAACCACTTTAAAAGTAATGTTATGTTTCTGTTTCTATTTTTCTAACCAAACTTCAGAGGCCCTACATCCTATTAATTATAAAGGTTTAGCAAGGCTAAGAGACTTTCCTTTGATAAAGTTACCGTGGCCAGGAATGTTATTCATTTTGCCAATTTTGAACCAAAAAATGGCAGCTTCATCGAGATTATTCTTGTCATTCCTCTTTAATCTTTGCCGACTTGCGTTTATTTACCCCGAAGAGTAAATAGTGCCAAGACAAAAACAAAGTGTCATTCTTTGTTCTTAAGCAGTCCTCTAACTTTGTTAATGCTTTGTACTTGTCAATAATGAATATGTTTACTCTATTCATCGTGATGTAGTTTTGAAGTAATTTACAACAGTCTGAGAAATTATATGAATATTTATTTTATAGTATATTTACGTAGCAAAACACGCAAGCACACCTTTTCATCTTACACAAATGTGAGTAAGAAACAACATATTTAGCAAAGCAATGGATGAAAATGTTATGGTCAAAATCCTCTGTCAGAAAGGACTGCCAATTAGCATCGTAAAGTCCTGCCGTTAGACATATATATTAAAGGCCACTTTGTCTACAAAGAGAAATAGACCCTGAAGAAACGAAAATGTCTTGACGTGCAAAGGAACCCACAGAGCCCCTTAACATATACCAAGTATGCCCATGGTGCAACAAAAACACACGCAAAATAGTGGACTGTGAAAAAATAGGCAAAGCAGGAATCAGGAAGTGATCATGATAAATGGTACTAGGATATTAGAAGCGTTGATGACGAATGGTAGCAATAAATGATGATGAGATTTCATCACGATAACTGATCACGATAATTAATTATAAGTAATCTGGTAAATTACGTAAAATTTTCGAATCCATTTATCAATTAATTCTGGGTAAAAGTCTCTCTTTCCAATCGTTCGACCCCCCTCTCTCTCTCTCCCGTACATTTCTCCCTCCCTTTCTGTCTCTTTTTCCTCTTATTTTAGCATCTCTCTATGCCTCCGTCTTCCAAAAATTTACATTCAGCTTTATTCGTGTTCAGCTTCATATCTGAAGTTGCATTCTAAAAACGAACAATATCTTACGTTGGCAGTAAATTGCTATCTAAGTACACCTCAGGTAATACTTCAGATTTTTTTGTTCCTTAACAAATAAAGAAAAGACATAAATACCTTGTTTTCCCTGAGTAAATTGGTAATTTTCTCAATGTCTGGTGCCATATAACGGTCTCCATCCAAAAAGCTAACAAATGGTAAACAATTGCAATCAAATAGTGATTTTCAGGTAAAGACGAAAGTATAATATATTTGTATATATATATATATATATATATATATATATATATATATAGAGAGAGAGAGAGAGAGAGAGAGATAGACAGACAGACAGACGGACATAAACAGACTGAAAGGTAGATAGGTAGGTCAGTAAGTAAGTATGTATGTATGTATGTATATATGTATGTATGTATGTATATATGTATGTATGTATGTGTGTATGTATGTATATATGTATGTATGTATCTATGTATCTATGTATGTAGGTAGATGGATGCACAGAGAAAGAAAAGGTATTGTAGATAATCGTGGGGATCCCTGCGCTTTCCTCTGCTTGACACACAAAGTTTGGATCTTGTTGCTTATAAGATGGAAAGAAAAGAACACACCATCATCATCAGCAGCAGCAGCATTATTTCCGTACTCACCTGCGTGTTAAAGTGTGAAGGATGTTGGTCAGTCAGTAGATTAGAATGGTTTGGGATTCCAATTGATGGCGCGAGTATTGTAGGCCATCTTCTGGTTGAGGCATGAATGGTTAAAATGCTAAAAGAATTATTATTATTATTATTATTATTATTATTATTAATGCCAATACTTAAATAGGATATATATATATATATATATATATATATATATATATACTTCAGTTAAATACATAACTGCTATCAATGTGTGTCCTGTAGCACTGTACAAATCCATATTGATTTTGACCGAGAACATTAACGTTGCCAGGCATATTACATATTACAGGGAAAACAATATACAAAATTTGGCAAGTTTTCATGCAGGAAGACGTTGTTCATACACAAAGCATTGGAGAAAAACAAAGAGAATTTATAAAGAAATAAGAAAAAAAGAACTCAGGTGCTGGCATCTCCGGGAACAATAATAAGAAATTAATTAAAACCACTACAGTGCAAGCGATGTGTGCCGGTTTAAAAGATGACATTGTCAAAGAAGAAAGTACACATGAGAATACAGAATTAGAAATAGGAAGTTAAAAGGCATCATAAAAGATCACTTGATGCCCCATAAATACCAGTAATTTACCTGTCAAAAGATATTGATTGCGATACATATCCTTTAGGGGCAAAAGAACATGTAATAATGGTAATTTCAAATCGATATCTTTTTTGTACTGAATGACGTGTTTCTGACTGTTCGGTGAATTATTATGGATCTTTAATATATCAAAGACACTGATGTAAAGTGAGAACAATTTATCAAAAATTTTAAAAGAGATATAGAGAAGAAATCCTTTTCGATATATAAAAAATTATCAACGTACAATTAACAATAAATAAAGAAATAAAACGGTACCAAAAAGCTATGATAGCACACATGGTGTATTGTTCTAGGGGTATCTTTTGCGATAAAATCATTCAGGAAGCAGCTTTAGCAAGAAGAGGATGACAACAACATTACATAGCGCAATGCCCTCTTTCTTCCAAAGAAAAGTACAATGTAACAGAATATATTTCTTATGGCAAAAAATTAAAATCAGAAAATGCGGGTTACTTAGGAAACTATTTCATGAAAAGTTGGACGCTGTATNGTATGTATGTATGTATGTATATATGTATGTATGTATGTATATATGTATGTATGTATGTGTGTATGTATGTATATATGTATGTATGTATCTATGTATCTATGTATGTAGGTAGATGGATGCACAGAGAAAGAAAAGGTATTGTAGATAATCGTGGGGATCCCTGCGCTTTCCTCTGCTTGACACACAAAGTTTGGATCTTGTTACTTATAAGATGGAAAGAAAAGAACACACCATCATCATCAGCAGCAGCAGCATTATTTCCGTACTCACCTGCGTGTTAAAGTGTGAAGGATGTTGGTCAGTCAGTAGATTAGAATGGTTTGGGATTCCAATTGATGGCGCGAGTATTGTAGGCCATCTTCTGGTTGAGGCATGAATGGTTAAAATGCTAAAAGAATTATTATTATTATTATTATTATTATTATTATTAATGCCAATACTTAAATAGGATATATATATATATATATATATATATATATATATATATATATATACTTCAGTTAAATACATAACTGCTATCAATGTGTGTCCTGTAGCACTGTACAAATCCATATTGATTTTGACCGAGAACATTAACGTTGCCAGGCATATTACATATTACAGGGAAAACAATATACAAAATTTGGCAAGTTTTCATGCAGGAAGACGTTGTTCATACACAAAGCATTGGAGAAAAACAAAGAGAATTTATAAAGAAATAAGAAAAAAAGAACTCAGGTGCTGGCATCTCCGGGAACAATAATAAGAAATTAATTAAAACCACTACAGTGCAAGCGATGTGTGCCGGTTTAAAAGATGACATTGTCAAAGAAGAAAGTACACATGAGAATACAGAATTAGAAATAGGAAGTTAAAAGGCATCATAAAAGATCACTTGATGCCCCATAAATACCAGTAATTTACCTGTCAAAAGATATTGATTGCGATACATATCCTTTAGGGGCAAAAGAACATGTAATAATGGTAATTTCAAATCGATATCTTTTTTGTACTGAATGACGTGTTTCTGACTGTTCGGTGAATTATTATGGATCTTTAATATATCAAAGACACTGATGTAAGGTGAGAACAATTTATCAAAAATTTTAAAAGAGATATAGAGAAGAAATCCTTTTCGATATATAAAAAATTATCAACGTAAAATTAACAATAAATAAAGAAATAAAACGGTACCAAAAAGCTATGATAGCACACATGGTGTATTGTTCTAGGGGTATCTTTTGCGATAAAATCATTCAGGAAGCAGCTTTAGCAAGAAGAGGATGACAACAACATTACATAGCGCAATGCCCTCTTTCTTCCAAAGAAAAGTACAATGTAACAGAATATATTTCTTATGGCAAAAAATTAAAATCAGAAAATGCGGGTTACTTAGGAAACTATTTCATGAAAAGTTGGACGCTGTATCCAGACAGTGATATTGAGTGAACCCATTACCATACTTTGTAAAGCAAGCATCAAAAAAGTAGCATTTTATTTCTTTAACAGGAGACACCAAAATCTTTATGTAAGCAGTTTTTTATCCGTTTGTCATTGGTGTCGTTAAGTTTACTCCCAACTTAACATCGCATAGAAGCAAAAAGATTACATTCTCGTACCTTGCTTAAACATGAAATACACAAAAAAGTAAGAAAAATTTTCTATTCAGATAAATAACCAAAAACGGATAAATGCATAAATAAATAAACAGACGTTAAAAAAAAATATATATATATATAATGCACACACACACACACATATATATATATATATATATATATATATATATATATATATTTGACACAGGAAATGACTAAAGAAAGTATGCCAACATTTACTTGAGTAAATCATATTTTTATTTATTATTTCAAATGTCAAATCAAATCGGAGACTGGTTGTTTTTGGAACATTTTTCTCTCTTTCTGTCACTGTCACGTCATTTTTTGTCTCACGTGCCTTGTGTCCGTTGAGAACTGTGTTGTCATTGAAAATAAAATTCTTTTTGTTCACTTCACAGCTCCCCAGTGACAATTGTCTTTTATAAATTTCTGTTGCATGGCAATAAATTGTAACTTAGCAACTTGTTTGCAGTCTTATCACGTATACGTTTTTTGCTTGTCAGTTTCTTGATAAAGTCTGTTGTAGACAGACGAAAATTTGAAATAATAAATAAAAATTTGATTTACTCACGTAAATGTTGGCATACTTTCTTTAGTCATTTCCTGTGTCAAATAT
>RDPX01000138.1:897019-928104 GCA_003991215.1 Morbakka virulenta | reverse complement strand
AGAGAAAGAGAGAGAGAGAGAGAGAGAGAGAGAGAGAGAGAGAGAGAGAGAGAGAAAGAGAGAGAAAGGGGCAGACAGACAGACACAGACAGACACAGACACAGACAGACAGATGCAAAAATAAGGAGAAAAAGAGACAAAAAGGGAGGGAGAAACGGATGAGAGAGAGGGGTAGAGCGATTGGTAAGAGAGACTTTTACCCAGAATTAATGGATAAATGGGTTTGAAAATTTTACGTTATTTACAAGATTACTTACGATTAATTATCGAGATCAGTTATCTCATCATCATTTATTGCTATCATTTATCATCAACGCTTCTAATATCCTAGTACCATTTATCATGATCACTTATTACGATCACATCATGATCATTTATTACTAGCATGCTCATATAAACAGGCATAAATATCCACATGTAAGCTATGACATAGAAAATGTAAAGTATCATAGAACTACTCTAACCTAGGGCTGCAGCTGTCACCTGTGCCATCATGAATCCTTGAGAAAAAAGAAGAAAGAAACAACAAAATGAATGTTAATCACATGCGGTGTTCACATATATTACAAGAAAATTCTTAATAGGCCATTAAAAAAATGTGTGTTCTTCTGATGATTAAAAGTACAAAAGGATAAAGAACAATGCACTCGAAAGTTGCAAGTTTTTTTATGCACACGTAAATCAAGTTCAATTGACAGAAATGAAATGCAAGAATAACTCTATTAATAGCGGGTGATAAAGAAGGACTTTCTTCGTCTCAGTTTCAGCATACGAGTGCTTTCTTAGACCATTTGTAACGTTGAGTATGGATCTGGTAGGATCTTTCGTCTGTGCCATCATTTACTGTTAAAATCAAAGCAATTTTCAAAATGATGTAAAAATGTTGCGTATTTGACAATAACGAAATGGATAGCAGAGAAAGTTTGGCTTGTTAGATGTCAAAAAATCAACATTTTTGAATTAAGGTAAAGAACAGCCACAAAGGTAGAAAACTAAACGAATTTCATGCCTTATTCCACATCTTGCCATTAAAATAAATTGGGAAGTCACTAATCAAGAATCAAATTATATTACAATTTACAAGCATTATTTGTCATACATAAAAGCCAGATGCCTACATAAAACTTAAACCTATGCGAGTTGTGAACAAGCAATCTATGTAATCACTAATACCGTTTTCAGGCTTTAGAATATTCTTCGTAACATTTCATAATGTCATCACTGTGAACGTTTCCATTGTGCCCTTTTCGTCTCTTTCCAGTTCTTGTCGAATTTCTGAAACTATTGTTCTACTTCAATATGCCACCCTTGGAAACAGTTGTTCTGTTTACATTTCTCTAAATACTTCAGGCTTCTTTCAATTCTTTTTTAGTTCAGATCTTCTTTCTTGGCCTGAGAAACCAATTTAGTTTCTTTCATGTTTCTCATGAAGTCCCTTTCAATGGTTGGAACTTCCAGTGCTGGTTCTGACCTCCTAGCCTACTTCTATTTCTCAATTTTGTCAGATAGATCAAGGTCCGTGAAAGCAGAGTCAGATATGCAAAATTAACTTGGAATCATCAGTTTTTCTACCGATTTCATCATCTGCGAAGAACTCTTGTGGCTGGAAACAGTGGTTGAAAACGCTTTCAGTATTTTCTTACGCATTTCCAGTTTATCTCTTCCAGTTATTAAGGTATAGCGCTATTTACATTTCACCCTGTCTAAGTCTTTTATCATCCGTCAAAAATTGTGCTTATGGTGTCCCAATTCAAAGTTTTATTTGCTCCATACTGATTGATTTCTCGAAAATGATAGGAAAAATTTTCATTTCACCAAAATACGCAAAGATCTGAGAACAAAGAAGTCGTGAATGTTGTGCACACATTTTAAATGCTTATATGGTGATGTGATCCGCTTTGACTTCAAAAAGGTTTATGGAAGGCAGCTTCTGTGATATTATCAAGGCCAATAGTGACCATCTTGTTCATTTTATTTAACAAACAGTTTAAAACTATTACCAGACATAAATATTATCCATTCTCTAGATACAAGTCGATGCACTTCCTGCTTAGATAAACGTACGTCAAATCCCTTGAGAATCTTTTTTCTACATTCGGGTTTGATGATAAAACGCTTTCAGTGACTGTAAAGCGGCTTCTAGTTTCCATTTTTGTTAAAAAAAAATTCACTCTTACATGATACTTGCCAGATCTTTTCTATTAACCTTATAAACTGCCAACCATCGTACCGTGAAACTGATTATTTTTCCGTCGCTGGTACGTCCTCCACTTTAAATTTTCACTGACGTGAAAAATGCAGGATAATCGTTGCCAAACAAAAGTACATTGTTCATTTTCGTAACTCTCCTTCCCAGGTGCTAACAGAGCTATGATAGACTTATGAGATAGACGTTAAAAATAGAATCACAAACTGAAAAAACATCATCGTCCCAAGTCTCATAGACACATTTTGAAATTCTAGCTTTCTCACAACTGATAATTCTCCTCTATCTCGCCAAGCTGGCACTTCTTTAATGACTCCCTTGATACGTCTACTTCCATATTGTGTTTCAACCATTTATGGCAGACTATACTTGTGAATGTGACGATAGAGTTTATGTGAGAAATTCTTCCTCTTCTTCAGCCTTCATCCGATGTCTGTCAGGTCTACCGCTCGACACCTTTATCTACACTTGACTCGGTCTTCCCAATCTCCTTTTCTCGCTCCCACTTCTTTTATGTCTCGTTCTATGACGTCTCTCGGTCCAAGCTTTTGTCGTCCTCTACTCCCCCTTCCTGTCACTGGTGCCTCCCATACTGCCTTCAGAATATTGTAAGCCCTGCTTTTCATCACAGCATCATTGAACTACTGCATGTTCTCTCTCTTTTCTTTGGTTTTAACGTTGCGTGTTTGACAATAACGAAATAACTGGGGCTCAGACGGCACCCTGCTCAGGGACTTGGATCCGGCAGTGAGGAATTTCTTGCCGGTCGCCCGCTCGGGGAATCGACCCCGGAATTCGTGGTTACGGTGCAGTTGCACTAATCATTAAGCCACGGCTCCTCTTTGTCTATGTTCTCTATCCAGCCTTTATTCCTATGGCATTGCGTCACTCAATCAACTTCTGATAATAGATTGACCAGAAAACACCACGGCACCAAAGACCATACACTGCAGTGTGCTTCAATGACGGTTAACCATTACATAGAAGACAACTTTGAAAAATTTTACAAATTTTGCTTCGAAAATCCTCGCCAGCAGCCTGAATGTTACCGTAAACCTAACATTTCTTGATGTCACTAAGCCAAATCTAGGCTATGTTACTTTGTTCGTAAATGCCGTGATGGAAAAATGTGCGATCAGTTCTTCGACTACTATCAAACTTTTTAGCATTGTCTACTAAAAAAATTTGGACAAATTACTAATTGTCAATGATGAATAAATAAAATAATAGATGACGTTATGTGTTATCATCATGTTATCGTTATGTGTTATGTGTTATGTTATTCATGGCTGAGGATGGTACAGGTTACCGAAATATATTCCGCAAATGATAACACATAACGTCATCTATTATTTTATTTAAATTACTAATTTGTCAAAGTTTTAAACATCTACGCTTGATTTTGATTTCCATCCGATTTTTTAGACAATTTTCAATGTACAGTAAAGTGAGCTTTTTGGTTTAATCTTTTGTTTGTTTCTTCTTCATTTTCAGGACACATAAAAGTGATCATTCTTTATAAACATTTGATTTTAACCCTGCTTCGGAAGATCTCTTTACAACAGCCCTTGGTGTAGCTTGGCTTAGTTCATCAAATAAATTTCCCGTCAGTATTTAATCTGTGTCAATTTTGTATGGATAATCTAACAAGCAGTTACATCAAAGTCATGTTTCAAGATTGGAATTAAAAACAAATAATTCGAGCAAAAAACTATATAATTAATTTCAACATCTTAGACCAAAAAAGATAGCGACGCTACTTCTAAACAATAAATGCTAGCGGACATATTAGATGTTGCTACGAGCTAATAGTTGGATGGATTAACACTTTCGATCAGTCACTGCAGGTTGGCCCCTTTATACATTTAATGATACCACTGTTCTCCTTAAGAAACCTGTTACAAAAACAACAACAAAAATCCCAACAATGAACAACAAAATGCAATTAGTGTTAGACACTTAATGTAGCCTATTCTAAAAACAGGTAAAATATAATAATGTTACAAATGCTGTACAACTTTTCAAATTTGTTGTGTATTTTCTTTGCTTCTAATTTCATTTGGCAGAGTGTTGTATTCATATGCAACAGTTACAAAAAACAGTCTTATTGTCGATTCAACTTTCACTATTCTGCATGTTTTTCTCTTTGTGACATTTTCTATTGACTGGGCATTATTCCTGATACAAGTAATTTTAATGAGCACGTTCCAATTTTGATGGTGCTTCGTTACGGCTTGTCTTATTTGTTAAAATTAGCAGGAAATATAAGTTAATAAAAGGCTTCATAAATCCTATGTGCTGCAGTTTTTGTTAACAACTGTCTAATTGTTATTAATAGCCTCAGTCTTGACGATACCTTTTTACAGATCGTTAAGAAATGATCGTCCAATGTAAGTGATTCATCCAATAGTACACTTAAGCATTTGCAGCTTGTGGTAACACTGAGATTTATTGAGTTGTATTTTATTTCAGTGAGTCTTATTGCTTTGTTGAGTCTCATTTTTGTGCCGACAACCATGACTTGCCTTTTTCCTTTTTTCATATTCAAGTGTAATTCGTTATGTTGAGGATCTATAAGGCCTAGGAAAGAGCTTTCTCGCAAGATAATCCCAAATCGCCCAAGATGTATTTCTATAACGAAGCATCAGAACAACAGAAAATAGCAACTAAAACGAGGCCGTCTATTGGAAGGTCGACTTACAACTAAATAATATTGTGAGTTCTTAACTGAAAACATATTGAACGTCAAAAAAATAAATGGTCTGTGCTTAAGGGCATAGAAATATTAAGGAAATCCTTGTGCCTGCATTTCTCTTAAACTGTTTCCCAAATCAAATTAATCCACCAAAATGACAGGGTTTCTACCAACAACCCTCCTCATTGTATGGCTGCAGGTAATGCGCTATTACTCATCTTCCATTTTCCAGCCCATTGAAACTCACCTTCATACGACACGGCTTAATACATCATAGGCCTAATGCTTAACTCGTGGTTAGTCGAATAAATATCTTTTGCTGTAAGTGGGGTCTGTCTCTGTGTCTTCCGGTGAGAAGATGGATAAAAAGAGCTCAATTTGTGGTACTTATGACACAAGAAATCCTACAGGGCGAACCATTTACATTCATCGGACCTTGACCATTACCTGAGCAATCAACACTTTTCAAGGGTCAATTAAACTGTTACAACCTTGGGCTTAGAATTTGGCTAACGAAAGCAATTTTCTACGCCCAGCACAGGTAGAGACATGAAGCTTCTATCTGGCAGGTCAGTTTTCAAAATCTTAATGTACCGATCTACAAAGACATGCACCATACCTTTTAAAATCAAATCAGCTCCCATATGTTCAAAGTGCTATATCATTATTTATTATAAATATCTCCTGATTAAATAGAACTAGTAAGAAGTTACAGTAAAATATTCATATAAGACCGTACCTGAGTTAAGCCCCCCGTTATTCACTAAGAAAGCAGGCAACTCACTGTACGCTAGAAGGCAAAGAAAACAAAGTACTTATCAGTTTAGATTTATTGAAACATCTTTTTTCAGCATCATTATCATTGCCACTTACATTTGCTCATTCTACGTTGATTACACTGCTAGTACTATTGTTAAGAGGATTTTATTCATTTGCAACTAGCTTTTTTTTCAATTAGCGTCAAATATCACCTACTCTCATTAATAGAAGTACAAAAGGAAAATAAAATGACCTGAACAGAAAGGGAGTAATGCAACATCATCATCATTGTTTTTTTCCTATTTGTTCGCTCTGTCCTAGCCATTTTATGAATCTCTCTCACTGAGTATTTTACTCGGCCATCTGCTAGCTGACTACTAAATATTTCAAATGTAACTTTAAGTTAAACCTGTACTAATAACAAAGAAGCCATTGCTGCGCCAAACTGAACACCTGATTGGTGACAAAAATAGTCAACTTTACAAACATTGTTTATGATTACATATGGATGGATGACGTACGTAATCTTAACATAAACAAAGTTGGCTACACAAAAACAATAAGGAAAAAGACCCTTAGTTAATTGCGCCCATCTGACTCTGCATCATGAAAATTAGGAAATGCAATTGGGCTGGAATATTAGGTCCATGGTCTAATGAATAAAATTTTAAGTCAGTCTTTGCCAACAGTATTAACAGATACATTTTCTCAAAGAATTCCATTTCTGTAGCTGACTGATAAAATACAAAAAATGCTGATTTTCTATAAATCAAGGCGTTTAGTATTTGTATTGTAACTGCAACATAAAAATTTAAACACTGGGAATAGATGACCCTCCTATCAATATTTTCCCGACTAATCAACTTGATATTGGTAGGAGGGTAGTTGTCCTGCTGGCTCATAAATAATAATCACTTAATTACTTATTAATTAGCAAATATACATGATTAAAAGTATATATGAGAATGTGTGTATTTTTATGGCACATCAGACATATTTAATCAACTCTTTATATTTGTTAGTCAAATATGCTACTTTTGTATCATAAGCAAATAATAATTAGTCAATTATTCATTAATTAGCAAATATACATGATTAAAAGTATAAATGACAATGTGTGCATTATCAAGACACTTCTTCATGCCAATTTTGTGCCAATAGCTTGATAAAAAGGGCCTTCCGACACTTTAGTTTTTTCTTTGAACGCTCATCCCCTGGTACAGGATAGAACATAGATATTTTATACAAACTGTAACAGAAACTGTGGCTGGTAAGAGACAATTAAAAGAAATGAACAAAAGAGAAGCTTACATTGTAAACATAAAAACTGAACCTTTTCAAGAGAATTCTGTTAAGAGTCTAATTATTGGATTATTTGGCTAAGAAATAGAAAATCACCCATGTGAAAGCTTTTTTGTAATGGAAGTAACGAGGTCTTCATAAGCAAGTTTACTTATACGAACGACACTGGCTCCTACGACGTAATGCTGATCAGCATCACCAGGGGATTTCAGATTCAGTAAAGCAAAATGACACAAGAAGCTCTCGACTATAACTGTTGAAATTTGTTTTAGATTTTCATTATTTGTCTGTGTTTATCAAAAGTGCTTCAGGCTGATATGTGCTTCCTTGCAATCAACATGTTGAAGATGCCACCTGCAATCTGTTTATTTGCTTTTCTGCAAAATTACAATCATTCAGGAGTAGAATGAAAATTGACACTTATATCGCCTTAAAAGAGAAGGGCTGTTGGATATTGCAATAGTTGAAATGTCGAGAATTTTTTCTATTTGTTTTCTGTGAAAATATATCAACTCTCAGCCTTGGCCATTCGACAGCTCGATGCTGTTTGTTTGTTTACCTAATTGCCTTTTTAGGTATTAGTTTTATTTCCAATTTTTGGACGTATTTTTTCTCGATTAGAGACATATTTGTTGCTGCTTCCTTTTTTTCAAGGACAGACGAGCTTTTTTTTCTTTTACTCCTAGCGCAGATGATAATACCGACCTATATTTTTTCAAAATCTTTAATTTACCAGGGGCTATTGTAATAATATCAGATAGGAGGCAAGCTTCGCTTACCAGGAGGACAAATAAAACGAGCTCACAAGCTACAATGTATTTTAACCCAAAAGATGCAAGCAAAGTTTCAGTCAGCAGTTTCAATAAGCACAACGTTAAGAGAACTAGAAGCATAACCACAGTATAATCTCTGTATTTCAAAATGTACTCACCTGGATTTACTAGTCGCTCCAAACGTCTTTCACTCATATTAGCAAATTCATGGACACCAATCGCTAGGTAGTCTAAAGCCTATCATAAAAAAATACTACTGCATTAACAACCCCTCTCATTATCTGGTAATTGAAGAAAAAGGGAGTACGGTAAACTAGAACATTTGAAGGGTCAAAAAAACCCAACTCCAACAACGATTTGCTAAACAGCTTTAAACAAAACCTTCCAATCAAATAAACGGATACATAAATTGTCAGCCCCTTACATAATTAATCATAATGCATCTATCATTATGCTATCTTGTTTATATATATATATATATATATATATATATATATATACACTTCAAGTCCTTTTGGGGGATTATTTCATTTTTCTCTTTCTTACCTCTTCTTTAATTACATTTTTTCTTAACACAATAATAAAGCATACTCTTATTTTGTGGAATACACATTCTGTTGTTTTTTATCTTTCAATACCAAAGTTTCCACTACATCGTCAAGATTAGCATCTTGTCCGCCAGGTGGGTATTGTCTGGATTTATCTTTCAAGTCTTTAAAATAAGGTGTAAAAGTTCTTTCCTGTTCCCCCATTCTTCAGAGATCTATTTTCCAATAAAAGCAAATTCTAAAACTTCTTTTGTCATGTTTAACCTTCATACTTTTGAACGCCATGAATCTTAAAGTTTTCTGCAAAGGAGACAATTTTGTAATGTTTGATAAAGCTTGGATGACCATGCTTGCCACATTGGCAGTATTTAAGCCAGGGGCCCGTCAAGTGTAGAATTGTATTCCATCAACATTTCTTTACAGTTTGCAGGTAAGGAGCAGCAGTTGATCATGAAAGAGAAGCTTGGGAGTGGTACCCTTTTCTTTGTGCCCTTATCGTGGGCACTGGAGAGTCTATTATAAGATAACTATGCGCGATTAAAAATCCTTAAAAAAATTTCTGGATCTACATGGTATCCCCGATCAACACCAAAATTTAACAGATTTCCTCTTGCATTACTAAAAGCATTTCCTGAAAATTTCATCCAAATCTGTATATTGCTTTTCGCGTCATTCTGCACACAGGCACACTGACAGACATATATATATATATATATATATATATATACGTGTAAAATAAATGACAAAAAGTCTTGTTTACTAAAATACTTTAAAGTTTTAAAGTAAACCATATATGTACTATATCATAAATATATTTTAGAAGCAATACTTTATCATACAACAATGCTGTACACGACACTTCACAATGTACTATACTACACTTTATTCCACTCTACGGTGATATACTACACTACATTTCTTTGATAGCTAGTACTGGCTATTGCCCCCAGAAGGGGAAGTGTTTAAGGAGGAAACATCGTTCCAAATAATCAAACCATAAAGTTAAACACAAAGAATGGACTTGGTAAGTCTTCGGGCAAGAGGTGTTGTCTCAATACGACTACCTAGACACGAGGAACGCGTTTAATAAATATTGAGTTTACATGGTGTAACCATTTACACCTGCATTCACAAAACACTATTTACTATTGACTAACTTACTATAACTATTTAGTATTACCATTGTCTACCTCAAAAGAAAAACAAATTCATACCTTGGCAGGATATTCTCCATGAAAATTGCCACCAGAAATAATCTGGCCAATGTCTGCAAAGACCATCTAGTCTCTTTGTTAAGCTATTTTTCAAGGAATTCTTGATAAACGCAGCAATTAACCCCTCTCTGATACAAAAATATCATACTGGAAAACTACGTCACGACATAAGTAAAAGATGCTAATTGCAGTATACAGAAGAATAAATGAGGCTTTCAACGAAACTTTATATCTTCAAATGAATGACAGCTCAGTTTATTGCATCTGGTGTCAATCGGGTTTTTTTCTTAAACATCTTCATTCGAATGCTGGTGTTGCTACTCGTTGAAATAAATATTTTTATCAATGTAGTTTCTTGCCTTGGGGAGCAAGACTGTGTGGCCCTGAGTGTTTTCCTTCATTATATCGCTTGAATAATTTGTAGTCTGAGAACAACTCATCTCTTAGCCCAACCTTTTTTTACTGCTCTTTCTTTTCTTTATTCTTTCTTTCTCTCTTTGTTTCTTTCTTTCCTTCTTTCTTTCTTTCTCTGTACTTTCTTTCTTTCTCTCTTCTTTCTTTTTTTCACAGCTTTATAAATCAATGACTTTATATCTTTTTTGGCTCTCAAGCAGAAGAAAACAGAACAAGAACACCACTAAACAAGATACTTAAGCTACGTATAAATGAAAAACACCACCATCACCACTGGCCACCACACTGGGAGAGAAAGGCAATACTCACTAAAAGGATACCGGGTTATCAGTAGCACTATTCAATTCTGTTTCTAAAATACCACGCACAAAGTCAATTGTATCATTAACAACGCCATGTACCTAAAAATAAAGTGGAGCAAAAGAAATCAGCTAATTACAAAGTACCGCATTAAGTTTTCTTTTACATTTTATTATATATATATACCATTATATATAATATAATATAAAATATAATATAATATAATATAATATAATATAATATAATATAATATAATATAATATAATATAATATAATATAATATAATATAATATAATATAATATAATATAATATAATATAATATAATATAATATATACACAAATAATGGTGTAACTGTACCAAGTGGAGTGAATACTAAATGAATACATTATTGATTGAAAACAAAACAAATTAACAAAATTTAACAAAAACTGAAATTTTCATGTTTTCTTATCAAACTGTAGATGACGAAAACAGAATATTAGAATAACGTTATATTACAAAATGATGTATAAAGAAGTAATAAGAGTATATAGAGGTAATATTGTAGTAGAGACGTATTTAATGGACAGTGAAATGTACCTGTGGCTGAACTTAAAAAAAAGAAAGAGGTTATAAAAAAATAAATAAAAGTAACTGAAAGAAGCAAAACGAAATAAGGTGAGAAACTCAAGCAAATTAAAGCTGATTGAATACGAGTAAACAAACAAAATGAGAGTAAAAATAAGTATGAAAATAATAATAAATCCCATAACACTTATGTAAGTAATGAAAAGAAATAATGGAACACAAAGCATGCTGTCTGTGATCAAGGGAAAATGAGTTATCCAAAACAAAACAAATAGATGAGAAAGGAAATCCAGTGATTAATCAACATCTTAGATCTTGCGACCCAGGAGTGTGAAAGTGCTCATCTTGTGTTGCAAGAAACGCATGGATTCCATCCCTCCCAACACATAGATCAATTACTTTGTGTCATAATGGGGTGTTGGAGATGATGAACCTTATATTCCCCAGTAGTTAAAGCGATAAAACAAAATAATAAAAATAATGAAAACAAGTAAACGAAATCAGACGATAAACTCAAGCTAATTATAGCAAAATTAGAAGTAAACCCATATAATTACAATCAATAATAAGTATAAAAAACAATGATAACTCAAAAGAATTTGATATATATACAAAAGGAAATTATGTAAGCCAAAGAATGATAGAAAAAATGGTTTAACTTTCCCATGAAAAATAATGGTATGGAAATTCATTATTTAGGTCAATACTAGTTTAAAGGTTTATTCATTAATTTAGCTGACGTTCTGTTCAATCAAAGTTGACAGTCCTTTAATAATACAATAAAATTAATTGCATACGGTATCTGAGGAATTCAAATTAAAATGATACAATTTCCTCAAAGGTCAGAAGGGAAGCTTCAATAAAGTAAACAGGTGCTGTTTCCTTTAAAATGGAAGATTCTCCACCATGGATTAAAACTTTTAAAAAATGTATATATATATATATATATATATATATATATATAAAATATATATATATAAAATATTATGAGTTATGTCTATAAAATATTAAGAGTTATGTCTCAGAAACTCTGTGCTGCACTGATGAACCCACAAAGGGCGAAACAGTACTGTATGTAGCTTGAGTATATATAAAATAAATATATAAAAATATATATATGGCAGGATCCCACAATAACTCTTTAATCTGTGTTTGCTCCGGCAACATGGCCACAGAGTTATGTCTCAGAAGGTTTGTGCTGCACTGATGAGTTCACAAAGGGCGAAACAGTACTGTCTGCAGATTAAGTATAAAATATATATTAAAAACAATATATATATAATATATGTATATAATATATATACAAGTTTATATATATTCAGTAACTAAAAACTATCTTAATGTTGCTTATTTAAAACCAGAATACATACAAAAGAATATACAAAAAGAATTAACACTGAACCCAGACAAAAGTTGGCAAACCTTTCAAATCTCTAACTTCGTACAATTGTCATTACAGAACTTGGCCTTCCCTGACAATCAAATATCAATCATCAAGACAAAGAGGCATCGTGTTCCTATCGTGTCAATGGGTTACATTTATACAGTAACAAATAGTCCATCATTTTTTGTGTTCAAGTATCAGCTATAAATAATATAAGCTTAAAGAGCCACAAATGATGGATCCACTTTAAAAATGTAGGAAAAAATATTGCAAAGGTACTGGGGTAATACCCTCTATATTCACTCGTTTCAGCTTCTTAGATCAGCTACTGCTGCTACTATTTGTACTACTATTAATACTATTTCCATCCACTACGCCAACTACCCACACCAACACCAAAATATACCACTTTAATTACTCGCAGTAATAGTACTACCACCAGAACCTATTGCTACTACCATAGCTACTACCACCAGCCCCTGCGACAAGCTACCAGCACATATTCCTGCAACTATCAAACAAAAGTACTAAACTCGCTACTATAGCTACTACTTCTGGCACTACTACTATTATTACTACTACTACTACTACTACTACTACTACTACTACTACTACTACTNTAATCTGTGTTTGCTCCGGCAACATGGCCACAGAGTTATGTCTCAGAAGGTTTGTGCTGCACTGATGAGTTCACAAAGGGCGAAACAGTACTGTCTGCAGATTAAGTATAAAATATATATTAAAAAATATATATATATAATATATGTATATAATATATATACAAGTTTATATATATTCAGTAACTAAAAACTATCTTAATGTTGCTTATTTAAAACCAGAATACATACAAAAGAATATACAAAACGAATTAACACTGAACCCAGACAAAAGTTGGCAAACCTTTCAAATCTCTAACTTCGTACAATTGTCATTACAGAACTTGGCCTTCCCTGACAATCAAATATCAATCATCAAGACAAAGAGGCATCGTGTTCCTATCGTGTCAATGGGTTACATTTATACAGTAACAAATAGTCCATCATTTTTTGTGTTCAAGTATCAGCTATAAATAATATAAGCTTAAAGAGCCACAAATGATGGATCCACTTTAAAAATGTAGGAAAAAATATTGCAAAGGTACTGGGGTAATACCCTCTACATTCACTCGTTTCATCTTCTTAGATCAGCTACTGCTGCTACTATTTGTACTACTATTAATACTATTTCCATCCACTACGCCAACTACCCACACCAACACCAAAATATACCACGTTAATTACTCGCAGTAATAGTACTACCACCAGAACCTATTGCTACTACCATAGCTACTACCACCAGCCCCTGCGACAAGCTACCAGCACATATTCCTGCAACTATCAAACAAAAGTACTAAACTCGCTACTATAGCTACTACTTCTGGCACTACTACTATTACTACTACTACTACTACTACTACTACTACTACTACTACTACTACTACTACTACTACTGCTGCTACTACTACTATTACTACTACTACTATTAATCACGCCGTTACATGAACGAAAATGGTACTTAAGTTACCTGTGGGCAACAGCGAATGGTGTAAGCATCCTGCACTTTGTCACAATCCCGGTGGCTATCTGTAGCAAAATTTTGCAAACAATGTATATTTGTACAGTGGAAATATGTGTAAACAGCTTTACGTAAAGCAAAAAGGCTTTGATTTTTATGTTTTCACTAATATAATTGCCGAATATGGTTCACAGGATCATTTTCCGACTTTAATTCATAGATTACAACACAACAAAGTTTTTAGGTGCAGGAATAAGTGCTTCACAGCACCACATTCTCTTTCAGTTATGAAAAAGTCGCAGTTACCAATTATTCGTAATTTTTTCGCGTAAACTGTTAAGCAAAGGTGTTAAGAAAGTTAATTCAGATAACGTTTTCTTTCTTTTAAACACTCTTTTCTTATAAACACTACATCGTCATTTGCGCAATTTGTTGGCAGGAAGTTGTAAAAGGTCGTTTTCTGATTAGGCAAATCAAATATTCTTGTTTCAGAGCCCTTTAACTTCTTTTCTTCTAACATTTTTTTGTCAGCTAAAACTAGCCAAGTACATGTTTTTAAATGGTTATTTTTTCATACTGTACTTGTGCAGGTTCACTAGGACCATGATTGAATCTTCTGTTAGGTTGACAGTTCTACATCGTATGGTTTAAGAAATACTTTTGAATCACTATCTCAGTTAATATTGATCCACTTTGATTTTTTTTCAATAAAAGCAAAACCCAAGAGTCCGAGAACTAAATCAGAGCAAGGCATTTGAAATTGGAAATCTTCTTACATGAGCAAATATGGTTCAGCGGTAACCCTTGTTGTATAACAAGCAAGATTTGGTCACGTAGTGTATACCTCGACAAACCATTTCAAGACACGCTAGATACCCTTTGAAACAGTTGGACGAGAGTGGATTGATGACAATTACAGCGTCGGGGAAAAAGCGGCGTGCCTTTCCGTTGCGTGTGGGTCCTTACATTCCCTACGCCTTCGTTTATATGAAACAAGAACCACCAAAATATTCGTTCCATCTTGTCATTTCTAACATTCTGAATGACTCGAAAGACAAAACTGCCATGCAAAGAACCGACTGAATAACAACAGGAAGTTAATTGTAATGGACAGGAAAGAGACGATGCCTCTGAAATCAATCAACGACAGGACCGGATCACCCAGAAAGAATTTCTGAAAGTTTTTTTGCTCGTCGGATGGCAATAATGTTGAGTGGAAGACTAATAAATGTTAGTGAACTTTGCCTTCAAATTTTTTTATTATTCTCTATCAACTGGCTTCATCTTTCTTCCAGTCCTACCTTATATCATAAACAAACTAATTAGTCTGCCACTTATGACAGAGGAACAAGCTAGACGAAGTACGAGTGTAAGTCGGTGTGAGTTTGGTGTTAACCAACTCAAACTGTGTCCTCAAAACTCTGTTTGGAAGGGCAAGAGGCATCATTTCAAACCCATACGACCTCAGCATGAAAAAGACACTTTCAAAAAGCTCCCCTATCCAAGGGATATCAGACTGGGGATGTCCATAGAGCATTACGAAAAACTAGTAGGCCTAACTAAGAACAAAAAATGAACTTGTAAAGCAAATATGTCTACCGTATGTCAGGGACGTCAGTAAGGAGCTAAGACGAACTCTTCAACAACATCATATCAAGAGTTCCTTTTCACATTACCCCTCAGGACAATACTCTCAAAGGATCTCTTAAGTCAAAGGATCCAGTTACACTTAAAGAAAGAAAAACATATAGTTTACAGACTACACTTTAAGGACTATCCTACATTGGACAATCAAAGTTTCCTTGGGTGAAAGAAAAAGAGAACATAACAGAGTTGTTCCAAAAAATGATACCAAGAGTCAGGAGCACTGCTGGACATAAGAAAAACATTTTGGACAAGGAAATAAATACTACAACAAGAAAAATAAAAGAAACCACCCATTCCCTACAAAAGAGCTTTCACATCATTGTTTTACACTTATTCAGAAATATAACTTCCAGCATTGCAGAAAAAACCCCAAGAACACAGACAAGATAAGTATGGAAAACTCCTGAAAAGAACTCAACCCTGTTACCAAGCACGCACTCACTATGGGAGTGTAAAATAGCTATATCTAATTACTTTAGTAGCTTGAAGCTGGGAGTAGTCTCTCGAAACTTAGCTCGCAAAAGGTTACGACTTACGATATGATAAATATCCTACTTCAATGGCTTCCACTGAGGCCATAAAGTCACGAATATTCAAAAGCCGTTGTTGGTAAACACTTCACTTATTAAAATCCAACACTTCTTGTCACTTTTATGTCCAAAATAAACCAGACTTTACTCTGATTCCTGAGAAAAATAAAACAAGCAAAAGATTAAAGCATACTCCAGTGAAACCCTGTTGTTTGCCTACCTGCAATTTCAGAATGATAAATGTCAGATCCTAAAAGTGCACGAAGACGTGATGCAACTTTGCCTTGTCCTTTATGCGGTCTGGCAGCATGAATTTCTATAAATGGAAAAGGATGTATCTGATTGTCTTATATTTCTTGTTGACAGAAGGGTATCAATGTGTTAGTTTTGCTATGCAGTGGTATCCATTGCAAAAAAATGGATTAACATTTGTGCCGGTATATCAATAGTAAGTACGCATATCACTTCAGTCACTTCAACTACGAAAAAAATACAAGGAAATAAATGACCTTTTATTGAAACCATAACCAAAACTGCTTATCTTAGTTTAGGCATTTTCACCTTGAGGACTTCTCAGCTGGCCCTTTGATCATCATCCTTGGTCATCATCATCATCATCATCATCATCATCAACATCATCAATCATCATCATCATCATCATCATCATCATCATCATATTCCGTTTAACGTCCGTTTTACATGCTAGCATGTGTCGGACGCTTCCTTGAAGTTGACTTCCAAGTTATCCTATCCTTCGCCAGGTCTCTGCTGACACCTTTTTGTTTGAGATTCATCCTTATCACTTCCTCCCATGTTTTCTTCGGTCTTCCTCTTCCAGTGGTTCCTGTCACCTTGATTGTTCTGCATCTACTTGCCCAAGCATTCTTGTCCATTCTCTCCACATGACCAAAAACAATGGGTTAGAATTACATTCATGGAGGTGAAAAAACACCCTTGGGAAAATTGATGATAAACTTTATAAAATGTACTCATGATTAAAAGTGCAAAATAAACAACTATGTAAGCCTTCCATAAACAAAGCATGAACTATTTTCTGTTGTTGTAATTATTCTGTTCTAGTTTCCTCTGAATATATTGACAATGAACTATGTTTTCAGACCTCTCTTAAATACCACTACAAAGCCATCTTTATTTACAAAGTAAATTAAACTTGAACAGTAACTCAGGGTAGCAAATAACGCTTTCATACGAGGTTAAGTCCTTACCAGGCGCAAATGCCCTTGTCGATCCTTTCAAGACTTCCAGAGAAATGGCAGCTATGACATCAGCTTGTTGTGCTATTATTTCACTTCGTATAAGTGCTACAATAGAAATACAATTTCATTTTCATTTTCAACTAAAACAAAGCACAAGATATATCAGTAAAACTCACTACACATACTCTTGTCTGACATTGTGTATCCTTTTATAAAAAGAAAGTCTGATAAAAGCTAACAACAACAACAACAACATTAGCAACAACAACAACAACATATCCCGTTGGGTCTTGCATAAACCTATTATTTTGTAAATACAATGTGATTAATCGGATTTTTATGAAAAGGAATAAAATATTAACCATTGTTGCGGTGCTCAGTAGTAAAATTCTAGGAGCTCGAAGAAGGCAATTTCCTGTACTAAAAGGTGCCAACATTTGTTTTCGTATTAATCATTGCCAGCACAAACCATTTTGACTGGCATGTTAGATTCTGTAAGATAATCCCTATTTTTCGGTCACGTGTTCAACCTTAAAAATATTATTTGGATTTATTAAGAAAGGAATCGGGGCCCCAAAAAGTCTTTCTAATAACTGAATATTTCTTAGAACCGAATTTGTTATAACTGGATTCCACTCTTTTTTTCCCCATTTTTTAAATAAAAAATTCTATAAAAATTCTATATTCCATTCTATATAATATTAACAAATGTTATTGGAAATAGCAGCAGTGCTTTCTATTTAAAAAGCTACACCATAACAACAGAAAAGGGATTTCTGGTTTCATTAATTAGGAATGAATAGCAAGGAGTTATCCTACTCTCTACGAATTTCTTTTACAATCTCTTGCAATGCACTGATCTAAAATGTACTCTTTCAGTTTATCAGCCCTTCCTCCCATCCCTTTTTTATTTCTCTGGCCTTTCTTTTCCTCACTGCTCAAAAAATTATGTTTATCCGAACCTGGAAGTAGATGTTACAGGGTGGGACAACACTTCCAAAATAACAAAGTCAGTATGAAAACAGAAATTGACCTCCTTTTGCAATTGGGAATGTTTACAGTGGAAAATGGGAAAATATGAAACCAAATCCCAACAGTAATACAATACAACTTATAAAGAAGTACAGAATTCAGTTGGATTTTTTTTCAATCATCTTCAAAAGATACAAATAACGAATATTAAACATTCCACATCAAAATACAAAAATTCAAACATTTCAAATCGATATGCTAAGCTAAAAAAGGATGTCAATTGATATACTTTGAGATACTTTGTATTCATATATTTAATGATGTTAGGTAAAGTAGGATTAACGTGGCACACGCCTATGCCATTATCCATCTTTATGCTAGGAATAACCAGTTACCTACAATAATCTATTCTTTTTAGCAAGGCACTTTAAAATACTCTGGCTGAAACTATCAAAATACTCGAATAGTTTACCTTCTGCGCCGAGTGATGCCATAAGCTGAGTACCATTAATTAGTGCAATTCCCTGGAAGGGGACAAAATAAAAAAATAAAGAAGAGTGTGCAAAAAAACATGTNTCTCTTCTCTCTCTCTCTCTCTCTCTCTCTCTCTCTCTCTCTCTCTCTCTCTCTCTCTCTCTCTCTCTCTCTCTCTTTCTTTACCTCCTTCATATGAAAATTAAAAATAATATGAATCAGATCTTTCCCTAACCTTCATGACGGTTTCTGAATTATTTTACCACACTCATCGAAATAAAATATTCAACTTTATACATCATAGTTTTTTCTTTAAATAAACTTTGGCGTTTTCAAACGAAATTTCACTTTAACCTTTTAAAACTGTACTCTGGGATGAATAACAAATGCAAGTTTAATATCTACAAGCTAAAACTAATTCCCTATAACATTTATCGCTGGAACATTAAGTTTTTTTAAGGCGGATTGTCTTCTTTGGTCCAATAGTGAAGTATCCTTTTTCCGAAGCATCATAATGAAAACGTGTAACTTATCCTTGATGCCAGTCAGCCTAAACGGGTAACCGGGATAATATCAGATCATCCTTACAACTTTCTGGAGGAAGAAAGTATATTACCTAATGAGCAGAATGGGTGTAAACGTAAGTGTATATGGACAAGGGACCAACGGATGAGAGATAGAACCATATCGCGGAAGTGTAAAGGAAGGAAAACAAATCTAGCAATGGTATGGATTGACTTTTGTGAAGCATATGATCTGATCCCCCATAGCTAGATTGACCTTTTGTGGTACCTCGCTTGGTAATGTCAGCATAAGGTATTTTCCAAGGTTACTGTCTCTTGCCACTTCTATTTGTTTTATGCCTAGTACCAATGACTCGGATTTTAAGGAAAGTGAAAATAAAGTATGAATTAGGAGACAAAATTACAAAACTTAACCATTTGCTCTTCATGGATGATTTAAAATTGTTTGCCAAAACTGATAACCATATTGACTCTTCAGTAAAATCTGTGCATATGTTCAGCAAAGACATAGGAAAGTAATTTGGAATTAAGAAATGTAGGGTACTTGTGCTAAAACAAGGAGGTTCAAAAAGGAAAAAAGCAGCTTATGCTAACCTCCTTGATGGAAGTGTGGTAAAAACTATTGAAGACGAAGGCTATAAATATCTCGGAATTCTAGAATATGATATGATTAAGGAGAGAGAGAGAGGTGAAAGTGGAATTCAAAAATGAGTATAAACGGCGTACAAGATTAATTCTCAAATCTACACTGAATGGCAGAAACAAGATCCAAGCTATCAATACATGGGCAGTGCCAGCGTTGAAGTACGGAGCAGGAATCAAAAAGAGGAACGTAGATGATGTAAGGAATATTGATAGAAAAACTCGGAAATTGTTTACTGTGCATAAAGGGCTTCACCCAAAACGTGATGTAGATCGACTGTATATTAATCTAAAAGTTGATTGGAGAGAATTAATGAATTGTAAAGAAATTTTTGAATGAAAAAAAGATGGGAGCTTGAAGAGACAAACAAATGTATGGTCAGATTATCAGAGATTTACCAGAAGATACTGATAAAAAGACATATCGGAAATGACTCAGTAAGTGTGATTTAAAAACCCGACTGAGGCATTGATATGCGTGCCGCAGGAGCAAGCCATCAGAACTAATTATGTGAAGCATAATGTTGATAAAACTGAGATTCACCCAGCTGCAGTTTATGTGGTCAAAAAAGGGGAAACAATAAGCCATGTCATTTGCGAGTGTACCACACTAGCACAAAAAGAATGTAAAAGGAGACATGACAAAGTTGCACACATGGTCCACTGGAAGCTATGTGAGAAATTTCAATCAGAAAAATCTGAGAATTGCTATGATCGAAAACCTGAGATTGTAGTTTAAAATGCTGATCATATGATCCTATGAGATATGATGATTCATTGCGATAATGAAATTAAGAAAGGGAGACCGGACGTAGTCGTCATTGATAACAGGGAAGGGTCTGCAATAATTATTGACATAGCGGGATCAGGAGATAAAAGGACTGCTGAAACAGAAAAATTTAAGGTTGAAAAATATCATGACCTCAAACTGGAAGTTAAGCGACTCTGGAATCTGAGCAAAGGTATGGTGGTACCAATTGTTATTGAAGCACTTGGAAGTGTTTCAAAGATGTTTCCAAGCTTTATAGAGGATTTTGGAATCGAGCTAGAGGCATATCCTGTTCGAAAAACTGCTATACTAGGGGCAGCTAGAAAAATAAGAAAAGTATTAGAATGCTAAAATGTGAGGGAAATTATAAGGAACCTTTGGTTATTGGTAATAACCAGCTTTCTTACTACACGCCGTATAACATCTCATTCATCTTTTAGCTACTAACGAAATAATAAAAAATCAATCTACTTTTCGCACAAAATAGCCAGAAGTGGTAAATAAAGAATATTTCACTTATTTGCTGTAGGGCCCTTAACGTACAATGTTTGGTTCTGAACGCACGCATGAGTTATATTTTTGTAACCCCAATTCCTTTTTTCATTTTAGCTCTTCATATTAACAACACTACATTTACACTTGGAAATCTCTCTTGACGAACTGAATGCCAATTACTTTAGTGAAAAAAATCTCGCGCAGTATTAATTTTAGCACAGCAAATATGTGCGAAAATTAAACTGCGTTAAAAAAATTCAATTTATTTCGGTTAAGTCCAAATATTTGAACAACCTGAAAACTATGGATAATATCGTTTTTTATCCAGAATATGCAATATACATATCAATAATATTTACAAGAAAATTTGTAAAAAAATTATGCGAAATTGTGAAATTTTGTGAAATAATTCCTTACAAATTTTTAAAAGGATCAATAATGGAGAAAAAAAATATAACCTCTAAACAGCCTTTAGTGACTTACTATTAAGAAAAGGATATAGAAGAGGTCAAATACTCACCTCCTTTGGCTTCAGAGATAATCGTTTTAGCCCATTTGCGTCTAAGACCTGAAAGAAAACAACAGCGCTGTTGTAATCAGTATGGGCTGATATTAAAATATTCTTATTCAAACCCTTAGCTGACATCAGACGATAAAGAAAATATCTTTTATGAAAATGTACCATTTGATAATGGGATGTATGTAGGACTGTAATCATTTTGTGATTTAATTTAAACAGATCAATTTGATTGCTCTACGTAGCTCAAACCCTTTGACTGTGACTCTGCGTGACCATCTGTGTATGTCACGCGGGGTCTCTACCTCTACCATGAACGAGACCTCCATCAAAGATCTCACTCTTCTTAGTCCAAATGTTTTTTGAAAGGCATAGCCATATACTTCTATTGTATGTATGGAATTTTTTGCCTTGATGCCCATTCTAATAAAACGCTGTATTCGTATTGCCACGAATTCTACAATCATTAATAAATCAGGATTTATGTGAGTTTACATAAGCTAAAAC
This sequence comes from Morbakka virulenta, assembly GCA_003991215.1. Classification (NCBI taxonomy): domain Eukaryota; kingdom Metazoa; phylum Cnidaria; class Cubozoa; order Carybdeida; family Carukiidae; genus Morbakka; species Morbakka virulenta. The sequence goes on along the minus strand of RDPX01000138.1, from coordinate 906,092 downwards.
TCACATGTGCTATCTTTTACAATACACTTTTGTGTGCTTAAATGGAAACACAACCTTGATTACAATTTAGTTAACAAATTTACCATAACTCTTCTTGGTCGTCTGTCGAGTGCTACGTGCTTCCAAAGTCATGTTAAATATTAATCAGGGTCTCCTTATTTTAAACATTTGCAGCTAACTCTCTGCTACTCAACACCCGAGAATTCGTCGGGTGAGAATTTTGCTAAGTGAATTGTAAACAAATTATTATCACCATTATTACTATTATTACCATCATTATCATTATTTTTTTCAGTATCATTATTATTATTATCACTATAATTATCATTATTATTATTACTTTTATTCTATACTATTCTTTTCTTAACTTCCTACTGTTTTTTAGTGAGGATTTACTATAGTTCCACTTAAAACTACTAATCAATAAACTCAGTCCACTTTTTACTTCTTACTTAGACACTGGATTATATTAATAAAAATAAAACAATATTTTTATATTAAAATACTCATCCTGAAATACATTTCATAAGAATACTATAACAACAACTACTACTACTACTACCACTACTACTACTACTACTACTACTACTACTATTACTACTACTACTATTACTACTACTACTATTACTACTACTACTATTACTACTACTACTACTACTACTACTTCTCCTACTACTACTACTACTACTACTACTACTACTACTACTACTATTACTACTACTACTACCAATACTACTACTACTACTTCTACCACCACCACTACTTCTACCACCACCACTACTACTACTACTACTACTACTATTACCACTACTACTTATACTACTACGCACTAATAATAGTAATAATAATAATAATAATAATAATAATAATAAGCATTGCAACAATAACAATAAGCCTGATGACCTGATATCATTCTTATTGGTAAGGAAAAAAGAAAGCAATATAATAAAGATTATTATAGCTTATGACAATACAGTGAATGAAAAAGGTATGGTAAACGTAGGAGTACTGAGACTTTACAGGAGAAGTACAGAAACTATGGAACGTGAGACCCAGTCATTCGTGTTGAAATAGATGCAGTTTGAACACTTCGAAAGAAATTTTTTGCTTCCCTTGGCATAGGTACACAAATTACTGAATTGCAGAAAACTGTCATTATCTATTTTCCAAGTAATCTCCGTAGAGTGTTTGAAATTAGAGGAGACTTGTTGACACTATGACCAACCGTACACAGTATACTAAACAATAATAATAATAATAATAATAGGTGAGACCATTGATCACATTATTTCTAATTGTTCCAGACTTGATGCATCAGAGTAAAAAACTAGACATGATAGGCCAGTAACTTTCCAGTAACTTTCTTCGCCAGTATTTGGAATTTTCAACAAAGAGTCACTTGAAATGACTATTTCTTGACGCTGCTATATTCTCCTCAATTCTTTTTTCAAATCTTGGTTTCAACGTTGTCTGTTTTCTTAGATTTTACTCTTGTGTCAAACAGGCAAGTGACGCCTACAATGTAATATTTTTTGCTTTTATTAGACAAGATGACAATATCAGGTCTAAAGAACCCAAGTCCAGATTTTTAAATCCCACATGACAGTGACTTCTTCAATTTTCATGACAAAATCAATGAAGTGATCATTCCATTTCTCATTTGCTGGTAACCTATACTTTTTACAAATTTTTCAATGTTGGAGCTGTCTCATTTTACTGTATCTCCAGTTGTTATACTCGCATAGCTCCAACACCTAGCACCCCGCCAAAATATATGCTATGGTTTCATACCTCTCAATACACATCTGCACTTTGAATCGATGTTCTACTTGTCCATGATTTTCCTGATGTACGTGGTTTGGGTCGTCTGTACTTAAGATGTCATTAGCAAACCTTCTGTTTCGATTTCTACGCCACCCTTCCCCAACCATTACTATGGTTTTCCCTCTAAAATGGCATCTGAAGCTTTAAAGAATTTACCACGTAACCTTTTATTTCTACACCTTTCCTGCCTTTCCAACCGAATTATTACTTTTCTATACCTTCACCTAGTAACTGTTAGTCATTGCAACCAACATATATTCATTACTCTCTCCTTCCCTTCATAAGTTTATTGATTTCTTTTTTTACACAATCTTCCATCATGATCAATACTCTCAACCCAACCAATGAATCATTCGAAAGTTAGATCATTAGATGGCGGCATTGAATACTTTAACAATTGAGTGAAAGTTTTACAAAAAGATAAGATAGCACCTTTTTTGTTTTCAAGACTATGTCCTACGCACATCTGTGGACCCATGCAGTGTACTAGGATTTACCCCATGCAAAATTGGAAGAAGAAGAGATCTGACAAAAACTATTACGATTATACCGATTATCTTGTAATACTTGCAGACAAGGTAAAAAGGCGCTGAAATCTTACTCCACAAACTTTAAAAAGCGGCTAGTGACATTGGATTATTTGTCAATGCCAAAAAGGCAGGGTACATGTGTTTTTACACTTTTTACACTACATTGAAGATCTACTGGAAACAACTGTCGATAAATTATATTCTTTCAATAGAACAAAAAGGGTGCAGGCGTAAGAGTAGGGGTACTGAAAACCAACTTTTTATAAGCAAAGCAATATTAAGGAATTGTAAGAAGAAGACTACTTTGGTTATGTCATGGATCGAAATGGTTATGATCTGATCCCACATTCGGAGGTCATTGAATGTTTGAATTTGTCTGGCGTTACATCGAATGTTAAGCGACTATTGTATTAAAGCATGGAAAACTTTAAAACAGAGCTAATTGGATACACAAAATGTTTAGGGACAATAGAAATCAAGAGAGGTGTATTTTAAGCGGCCAGTTTGTCACCTCTGCTTTTCATTTTGTGCATGATCCCACCAACAATGTTTAAATCTTTTGTAATGTCGAAGGTACATTACAAAAGAGTGAAACTGACCGAGAGTAAAAACTAATGGATCGAAAAAACGGTGTATACAGAACTCCATAGAGATGTGGAAGAAAAGTCAGATCAAAAGAAAAAGTGGCTATGCTTCTCAAAAAGTGAATGAAAACCGGAAACGAAAGCCTGTTTCCTGAGCATTCTCCTCAGAAACCATGTTTCAGATGCTTCTAATTTTGCTTGAGTTTCTTCGCTGATGTTGCAACACTCACAACCATATAACAGTACCAACCAAACGTTTGCTAATTGGTGTACTAGGTTAATATGGAAGTCTCAATTATAAACGTGGTTAAACAAGTTATGAGACGGCAGATTTTTGTATTGTCAATCTCATCAGATTTCAAAAGTAGATATGTAATTTTATTAACAAGCCATTCCTGAATTTGACATGGATCAATTACAACAGTATTGTTCTATCTCGTAAGGTTTGTATGTAACTCGCATTGAACTAAAAGTTTAATTTTACCCAGGTGATATCCCTTAACACGATTTTCTAAGAGCGTATCTAAGATCCAGAATAGAGATTTCTTTCCATTCAAGTCTTCGTTCTCCTTAACAGGTTTTTCAATCCAGTTGGGCAACATAGCTCTTAATCTTTTAGGACCTGACGAAATGTTCTCCTAAAAAGTTCTAATATCGTCTTTATATGGAATTTCATTAATATTGATATTGGATTTATCTATACTTCCGTAAAAGTTCTTGGGATTATATTTTTTAAGAATTCATTAGCTTTGAAAAACCGTGACCATTTTCTAAAATGCCTACTCCTCTCAGCTTTAGAATGTATGATCTGTTTGATGCTTTCAGTAGCTGATAATAACTCATGCTAATGCTTAATGTTGTATAATTTTTTTAGCTGTCTAGCCTTAGCAAACTTGATATGGGTATTACGTTTTAATTCTTGGTGAGTCACTAGATCAGACCTGAGGTCATCTATCTGCTTTTAAGGTCTAACTTGAATATAACATAATTGAATATAATATAACAATAACAGTTCAGTTTGTACAAAAACTGAGGTTTAAATCATGTGGGGTTTTTTTTGGTTTTTTTTGGTTTTTTTTGTTTTAATGTCATTTTTCCCCAGTAATTGGGGCTCAGACGGTGCCCTTCAGACGGACTTTTGATTTGGCAGTGACGAATTTCTTGGCCGGAAGCCCTTCCTGACGCCAACCAATGGCTTTTTTCTTTGCAAAGTTCCAAATTATCCTCGACAGCTCGGGGAATCGAACCCGAAACTCTTGTCTGATGTTTAAATCATGTGGGGTTTTTTTTTGTTTTTTTTTGGGTTTTTTTGTTTTAATGTCATTTTTCCCCAGTAATTGGGGCTCAGACGGTGCCCTTCAGACGGACTTCTGATTTGGCAGTGACGAATTTCTTGGCCGGAAGCCCTTCCTGACGCCAACCAATGGCTTTTTTCTTTGCAAAGTTCCAAATTCTCCTCGACAGCTCGGGGAATCGAACCCGAAACTCTTGGTTACTGTGCAGTTGCACTAACCATTAAGACAAGGCTCCTCAATTTTTCCCCAGTAATTGGGGCTCAGACGGTGCCCTCCTGAGGGACTTTGATTTGGCAGTGACGAATTTCTTGGCCGGATGCCCTTCCTGACGCCAACCAATGGCTTTTTTTCTTTGCAAAGTTCCAAATTCTCCTCGACAGCTCGGGGAATCGAACCCGAAACTTTTGGTTACTGTGCAGTTGCACTAACCATTAAGCCACGGCTCCTAATCACGCGGTTACAAAAAGTTAATCCTTCTTTGTTTACATTAACAACCTGTTTAAAAATTGAGTAACTCTTCAAAGTTATTTTTTGGTTTTTATTACTCTTTCTGACTTTGGGGAGATAACCAACTACGACTAACCATATCTCAATTTTCAATTTTGAGCTATGCAATTCACTAAACGCAGACTCGCCACTCAGACAACATATGATTACGAAAGATATTAGTGTCTAAGCCTCTATCCAGGATTTCAGGGGCTTTATTTACAAAATTAGCCGTCGAATTTAACTCATCAGATGTTACCATTGGCTCCTCAGTATCAACACTTGAAGTATTACTAACCTTAGCGTTATCTTTTATTTCATCTATTTCAATATCAATCAGATTTCTTATTAATAACGGTTCTAATCACAATAGCGATTTTAACGCTGTCCCTGTTGAAATGTTTATTTGGCTTTTTCTGCTTCAAGACGTTATCGGTTGGTATTGTGTTTGAATTTCCAGATGGAAAAATTATATCTAAAACCTCTTTATTCTCTCCTAGTCCACTCTTCCCTTGAACTTTTACTATTTTCAGAGGTAGTGTTAACTGCAGAACCAACAGCCTGTGTTGGGAAATCTGGTGCCCATTTTCGTTTGAAAGTTTCGATGCAGTAGCTAACTTTTTGATCCGAGTTTGATCAGACAGTGGGGGACGCGCTCCTTGATTTTCCATGTGATGAGCGATGTAGCATGGTTTCTTTCTGGGTGACCTTATTATGAAAATAACGGGTTTAGATTCAAAATCAGAATTTTTTTTCCTAGGTGAACTACCAACCAAACCTAATGATCTCTACCTACCTTCTCCGCCTATTTATTATTATTATCATTATCCTTCAAAGCCTTAGATAGGGCTGTGTTTGATGCTGCCAAAATTTGCTGGCACGATTTAGCTCACTCCACTGACAGGATGCCAGACAGCACTTTCCTCAACATACTCTCCGTTTCCGTCAGTACAGTTTTCAGCATCTCCCTCCATGTCTTCACGTTCTTTGTTCCGCTCAGTACTTTCCCAATCTGATCCTTCGGGCAATTCGTCTTGCCACCCATACATCCCACCAGCACTGGGATGATCTCTATCCGGTATCCCGGTCTTCGATCTCGAATTTCTTATGAGAGCTGCTGGTATTTCTGCAGTTTTTCCTGCACTTTTTGATTAATGTTTTCGTCATTTGGGCAAGACATATCGATGGGCTGGATTAGCTTTTGGTCTTTGTATTCCACAATCATGTCTGGTCTTCTCGCAGTTGTGGTCTTTCTCGTGTGATATTCGAAATCCCACGCCATTTTCAATGATTCATTCTCCATGACTGTGCCGTGTCCCCATCTCTGCTTGTACCAGCACTGGCCTTCTAGTAGGAGCATGTTCTCCTCCGCCCAAGTTGTCATCAATACCTTTAAGGCATTATTGTGCCTTTGGAGGTACTCGGTACCTGCAAGGACTTGGCATCCAGAGGCCAGGTGCATCAAACCTTCAGGAGCGTTCCCGCACATCCTGCATTTGTCTGTTAGAATCTCGATACCTCTGTTCTTTTTCCAAGCTCTGGTCTCCACCATTTGTTCTTGCATGTTGATTATCGCACTGGCTTTCTTCGGGTCAAGATTGCATTTGAGCCATTCGTGCTCTCCTTCATCCAGATTCTTATAGAACTCACTCTTCATCTCTTTGGTCTTATATCTCTCTACCCTGTTTATTTCTCTTCCAGCCTTGACATTTGACCTGAGGTTCCTCCAAACATTTTTCCATGTTCCCATCATCCTCTCTCCCTCCAGATGGGCTCCATCTTCTTAAAAGGTCGCGTCAATACCGTATACTGAAAGGGTTTCTGTGACATCTTTGCATTAGGACTTTTCCTCTTTCGTTGTTTCTTTTCCCCATGCTATTCGTATCCACTCACTGCTCTGATACGCCATGTAACATGCCACTCGGATCTTGGTGTCTTCATACACATCCTTGATTCTTTTCAGTCCTCTCCCTCAGAATTCCTTACTCAAATACAATCTTTTCATCTCTACCTTGCCTGCCATGCACCTTGGTTTCCCTGAGCTTATGTTTGATTATTTTGTCCAGATTGTCCAGTTGTTTTTTAGTGAAGTTGCAGACATTCATAACATAACTTGCTACTGTAATCACTCTTGTGTTGATAGCCTTCATTAAATTCCTTTCATGCAACTCCTTATCAATCAAACACTTTACTCGCATTTCCATTTCAGCTTTGACTCTCTGGTAGACTGCCTCCGTATCTATTTCTTCAGCCTGTTCACAACATAGGAACTTGTAGCACTCATTCTGGTCTGGATCTAACGTCTTCATCCTTTCATCTACCACCTCTACGCCTTCTCCCTTCATCATCTTTCCTTTGTTGAAAACAATCTCAGCACACCTTTTCACTCAGTAGCACACCCCTATGTCCAGATTTGCCCGTACTATCATCTCGTTAACTGCTTTGAGTTTGTCATGACTAGGTTGGAAAACTTTCAGGTCATCTTTAAACAGGCTGTGGGTTCTCTTGGTGTCACGCTTACCAGGGGGGAGGGGGCATTCTGTATCCCTCGGTATCAGTCAGATGCATGGCCATTCCTGTTAATCTTTNCTTCATCATCTTTCCTTTGTTGAAAACAATCTCAGCACACCTTTTCACTCAGTAGCACACCCCTATGTCCAGATTTGCCCGTACTATCATCTCGTTAACTGCTTTGAGTTTGTCATGACTAGGTTGGAAAACTTTCAGGTCATCTTTAAACAGGCTGTGGGTTCTCTTGGTGTCACGCTTACCAGGGGGGAGGGGGCATTCTGTATCCCTCGGTATCAGTCAGATGCATGGCCATTCCTGTTAATCTTTCTGCAGTGTTTTTCATTGTTGATCATTGTTACTCTTTGTCTGGATTCTTTCAGTTGCTTTTTGAGCTTACTTATTGTTCTGTTTTCTTTCCTTTGCTTTTCTTCACCCTGTTGGTACTAAAGTGACTGCCTGATCAACTTCGCCATCGCATACACTGCATCCGTGATAACTGTGATCTCGATTGTATGTTTCAGATGCTCATGCAGGATCCTGTTAGCACTGTTCTTCAGTTGATATGGGATTTGCTTTTTGCCTAACCTGACTCTTTCTTCAATAACTTCATTATTTGTCTTATCTGGTTCACCAAGTGCATCCAGGAATAGTCGTTTTAGGTGCTCGTCCTCCGAGGTTAACTCCATATTCTGTATTGGCTCAATCATTACCTTAAGAGAGGATTCTAGTTCTGCGTCTGCTACCTGATGACCTCCGGTGCCTTACTCAACTCATCCTCAACATTAGCTGTTTCTTGTGTTTCGACTCTTGCTATTCATTCAGCTTCATTCCCTTGTGCCATTACTGTGTCACCCTGTTGTACCAACAGGAGGTTTGTTATGGTTCTATCTTTTCTGAACCTGCTTGCATTGTCTCTTAGGCACTGGCCGTCAAGATGACGGAACTTACTGAACGCATTATCCCATCTCTGTTTCAGTCTCTGCATAAACCCCCTGCCCTCCTGTCTTGCTTGCTTCTCAACTTGTAATAGTCTTACTTTCATGTTTGTTGTCCACGTTGCACTGGTCTTGGATATATCCCTGGCATTTTCCACTTCTGTTCCTAGAACAGAAGTGGAAAATGCTTAGAACAGAAGTGGATCTTGAATCTTTTGGCGTTCTTGATGAGGTACTTGGTGGTATGGTCATTGTCTGGATATTAGTCATTCCACAATTGCTTTACTCGATTGATCCATTCGCATCCTTTCCTTCTTTCCTCTGTGCTAGTTTGTCTTTCTGCTCCTGCGTCCAAACGGGCGTGGCGGATGGAGCTTGGTTTCGATCGGTCTATTGTAAGGAAATGGGCATGTTGCCTGCTAATGTTTGCCTCAGAATCCTTCGGGTTGTTGTTTGAATTTAGGTTTCAAGTTTTATAAAGTTGTTTTCCATATGCTGTGATTTGCGAGAGCGGGTAAAAATTGTCCACCCCTAGTTCCCCGGCTCAGGATGTAAGGCCTCATTACTGCAAAGGTTGGCCGCATCTCAACAGGAACGCGTTCAGAGCCAAATTACGCCGTAACCATTCACTCCTCAACACGCTTCACCTTAAGTTGCGGGGTTTTTTCAGGGTTGTCTCCCTTAGCCTTTGGCTCTCACAAGAACCTCCCTGCAAGGCAGCCGGTATAGTTTTCTGTCAGTGTCCTCCCCCGAGGCCTGCAACGCAGCAGTATTATTATTATTATTATTATTGAGTGGTGGAGCAATAAGAGCCCATGGGGGACTCAGGGGTAGAAACCCCAGCAAACCCATTCGACTACCAGCCCGTTAAGGGTAAACTGGATGCATGCATTCAACCCAAGTGTGTG
>RDPX01000138.1:868126-890902 GCA_003991215.1 Morbakka virulenta | reverse complement strand
ATAGTAGTTTTTGCCATTGCTTATGTCAGTCATTTCCATGCTCAGTTTCAGTGTGTTGGAAATGATGAGCTTCGGTTTCTTTCTGACCAAATAGCAATTCTCGTAAAAGAGTGATTTCTGATGCCAAATCATCTAACTGCACTGAACGAGTTCGAGAATCTATTTCTACTCAATGTTAACGACGACATTTCGGGAACATTTACGACAGTGTTGCCTTTTCTGGCAGGTCCGGTATTCCTCCACCTTTGGATGGTGCTCGGTTTTAGAGGAAAAACTCTGACCTCTTTCCCTCTCTGATAGTTATTTGCAACACTCGTCTCTTAATAACACTTTGCTTTTTAGTCTGAGGTACCTTCGGTCAGATTTGCGACTTTATCATAAATCCTACGTTGGTTGCAGAGATTTTTCATGACTTGATCAACCTGTACTCAAGGTCTAGCATCGATTTCTGTAGTTGTCTTGAAAACGTCTTCTTCTTTACTGTCCAAAATTTTCAATCATTGCCTATTCAAGTCTTGTTCTGTATCTTTATTAAAGGTTTTTGATGTTGTCCCTGTCTTAAAGAATGCAAGTGATCTATCTGAACCTTGCAGACGTCGATCTGTAAGTACTGTTTCGACCTGCAAGTATTGTTTCGACCTGCAAGTATTGTTTCGACATGTAAGTATTGTTTCGCCATTGCTAATGTCTTTGATTATCTTATCAATAATGCACTGGAGAAATTCTTGCAGAACCTATGTCTTTTTGTTGATGTTCTGTACCAATTTAGAGTACGTCGCTCCACTGATCACTTTTGGACTCTAATCTCGGAACTAATCGATAGGTTTATGGGCAAGTGTGGTGAAGGACGTGTAATAGCTGTGGGTATTTCCAAAGCATCTGAAAAAGTGTGACATGCTAATTTACTTCATAAGCTTTCCGACTATGGTATCCGTGGAAGTCTTTTAATACCAACGATCTTCCTTGGAACTTAATTCAGTTAATTTACGTCTATGTTGATGACAATAATTCGTCCTCAGAAACTGGCCACATGTCACCTAAATAGTCATACTTCGCAAGAGTTAGAATTTGACTCCAATGCTCCCAGGCGTTCTTTTGAACTGATGTCGTTCTAAGAAACCTGAGTCCTTATGTTTCTCGAGGATAAAGAGGTACGCAGACTCAACCATACTCATCTTCATGCCCTTCCGGAACTCCTTTTTCACGCAATTCCGTCAGTTCCAGATTAAGGCGACTGTTTGCGAAATAAAAATACAATGGCCATAGAGAACATTTCAATAATTTCAAAAAATTAAAAAAACAAACAAAAAAAATTCTATACATGTAAATTTTTTTTACAGTAACCCAAAATTTTTCTGCAGATGTGCTGTTAAATTAATGTTGGTTTTAGGTATTCAAAAACCTGATGCATAATTAAATAAAATCAACCAATAGGAATCTAATGAATTCCTTGACACACTTAAGGCAGATGTATTTTTGTGTTCATATTGCCATCACATATTCAAACTTTTCAAAATAATCTCTTTATTCAGGTACAATAATTCTGATGCTTCGCCTAGCAAGGTTGCTTCTACTTTCTAAGAATGTTTAACAATTAGGATGCCTGGTTTATCAATTCCTCTAGATCGTCTTTTGGATTCTTTTTTCAAATCCAAAGGTAAGTATGCTTCTAAAATGGTTGGTCTTTGTATCAATATCTATATAAATCTTCCTTCCGTCCTGACGTGGAGTACTGTTGCCATAACTGGATAGGTACTCCCACGTGTCATCTTAATGTTTTTGATTTTGTTCAACGAGGTCTTTGAAACTTGATAAGTTCAAACCTTGCTGTTATTCTTCACCTTTTGTCTCATCAACTAAATGTCGCTTGTCTAAATCTTTTCTACGTGTACTATTATGGTTAATGTTCTATTGATTTTTCCATCTTGGTAAAAGCTCAGTTTGATGCATCTCGCGTGATTCGTTTCTCTTAACGTCTTCGTTTGTATGTACTTGTTGCCCCTTGTTGTGATATATCCTTCTATACATGTAGGTTTTTTACCTCGGACGGCTAGATTGTGGAAATCATTGTGTTCTGAGTGCTTTCCTCCATCATATGACTTGTACATTACAAAGTCTAAAGCTGACTCGTCTCTCTGGCTTAAATTCTTTTTTTTTCTATCTCTTCTTCACAAAGCCATTAAGCTAGTGACATTATGCCTTGTATTGTTCTTAACCCATAAAATAAAAAGAGAGTACTAGTAAGCCAACTCAAAAATAATGATGGGAAAAAAAGTCACCAATCAAAAAAAGCAATACGAAAAATCATGATAAGGAAAGCATGCGTAAAAATTCCTGATGAGCAAAGTGAAAAACGGAAAAAATAGTAATGGTTGAGCCGAGTCAAGTGAAAGAACACGACAGGCAAGATGATCAATTTCGGTAGGCAAGGTGAACAATCTCTACTGATTGGGAAAGTAAACAATTGCGGTAGTGAAATAAAACATCACGAGAGACAAGGTGAACAATGGCGGTACGCAAGGTGATCAATCGCGGCAGGCAAGGTGAACAATCGCGGTAGGCAAGGTGAACAATCGCGGTAAGCAAGGTGAACAGTCGCGGTAGGCAAGGTGAACAATCGNGAACAATGGCGGTACGCAAGGTGATCAATCGCGGCAGGCAAGGTGAACAATCGCGGTAGGCAAGGTTACCAATCTCTACTGATAGGGAAGGTAAACAATTGCGATAGTGAAATAAAACATCACGAGAGGCAAGGTGAACAATGGCGGTACGCAAGGTGATCAATCGCGGCAGGCAAGGTGAACAATCGCGGTAGGCAAGGTGATCATTCGCGGTAAGCAAGGTGAACAGTCGCGGCAGGCAAGATAAAGAATTGCTATTGGTAAGGCAAAGTGAAAAATCGTGGTAGAATCGCGACAAACAAGAACAACAATCGCGATAGTCAAGGTATGATAATTAAGGATGTTGATAATTTTGTATTGGGAAACAATGATCCGGATAGCAAGAACTATATTGATCAAAACAAAGAAATAAAAAATATTAAAGTAATTAAAACAGGAAATTTAATCACCCACATTAAACAAGCTGCGAGCGAAAAATTAAGCATTGAAGGAATATTTGCAAACGTACCATTAAAAATATCCAACATCTTGGAAAGTGTATCTGCTCCAATGCCGCTGCAGGCAAAAAGGACGTTAAAAAATTAGTATCTTATTAAATATTAATTAATAACTTAATTTAAACAACTTAATTATATATTTACAAACTACATTGAATTAACAAACACTGCACATATTTTCATACACATTTTTAAAAATTACAATCTTTCATTTTTGTAGATCTTAGAAAACTTTAAGGTCTTGGGAAAATATTTATCAGGAAATCATCATCATTAAGTGTCATATCCCGCGAGGACGTCGACGATCATGGACTTCCACACCTTCCGGTCTTTAGTGGCCTTGAGTAGCTCCTGGGCTGTCTTGTTCGTCCAATTACTGATGCTTGCTATGTACGTCAATCTCTGTCTACCTCTGCTTCTTTTTCCATTGATCTTGCCTGTAATGCTGAGGTTTTCCAGCTCTTCTTTTCGCATTACGTGTCCTAAAAACTCCAATTGTCTCGTTCTTATTGTTCTCAAAAGAGAACGCTTCATTCCTGCTCTTCGCAGCACCTCGTCATTTGTTACTCTCTCTGTCCAAGATATTTTAAAAATTCTTCTGAGAAACCACATCTCTGATGCTTCAATTTGTTTTTCCATCCTTTTTGGGATTGTCCAGCATTCACAGCCATAAGTGAGAATGGATAGCACGTAGCAATTTAACATTCTGATTTTGGATATAGCCTGTCTTAAAACCGAATGAGCGCTGCAGATGTAGCCTGGAATTCCTCAGTATCAGACCTTTTGGCTAACTCTGTGATTCATCTTAACATACTACCTGTTCTTATTCTATTACTTATTAAGTTGTGATATCCATTGCTCATTAAAACATTTTCCATCATATTCTTACGTATTCAGCCCTTTGTGGCTTTGGTCTATCATAACCCACTGGCGGGCATTGAACTTCTCTTTTTCTCAAAATACCGACTTTGACACCAATCGACGAAAATTAGAGAGGCAACAATGAGGTCGTCCGGCCATTTACCGGCCCCCAAAAAATGAGAATCTATTCAAGAAAGCGTGAATGGAGTCTGTTAGCGAAAAGCAATTAAGAGGGTTAAAGAAATGGCCTGATTTTGTAAAGGAACACATGGTGTAATAGGCACGCGCAGGGCCCAGTGGCGGCGAAAAACTGGAGATGCCGACCACTGAAGACAAGGATCAGCTATACCACACAGGAGAAGCTGGAACATGCAGCAGAGAAATTGGACAACCTAATAATAGGATCACCATGGGCGAAATTGCATTATGCGACCTCGAGCCTGCAGCTTTCACAGGCAACTACCGTAATAACTGAGGTATCATTGCTATGTTATCAACGGCATTCATTTTGAAACTGAATGTTCTACGCGACTGTGCCAGGCTAGTTTTTTTCCTTAGATATTAAACTAACTATACGCATAAATGGCTGAATCTGTAACAAAACAATGAGTTCACTCCCCCAAAAAGGCGCATCGTTGAAACAATGAAGTTAAAATAAATTGCTCAAGATCATAAGGATTGAAATTTGGAAAGTAACTACTACATACTCCTTTCGATATATTTTACAAAATCAATTGCTTGAAGAGGCACTATATTAAATAGTGTTAGCCTTATACACATGGCAAGACATATCTACCTGCATCCTTTCGCAAGAACATTCATCCTCAGGGCAAACAACATTCTTGTTCTTCTCTTTGTTAGAGGTTCACCCACGCCTGACAATAAAAGATGATGGCTCATAAACAGTGAAAAAAAATACATCAAAAGGAACACAGTCACAATACAGCTTTAAACATAAACAAAAAGCAACAAATAAGAACAAAAATTGCTCTTCTTTCCTGCGTATTATCATAAAAGATTCATTTGTCTGACCAAAGCCACTATCAAGGGCCATAGTACAAATGAAACCTTTGCAAAATAGCTAGTTTCTAAATAATCCCATGATTTCCAGGCACATCAGTTTTCTACAGATTTTAAAACACAACACCAATATTTGGAGCTACGGAATTATACCAGCGTTGACTCTCTGTTTCAGCTATTTACTAATGCTACTTGCTAAAAGCAAACGCCTTCCCACTCCCCAATAAACACCCCAAAATTAGGAAGAATCTAAAATGGTGTTACTTTTCTCTCTTATTCAAAAAAGTCTTTTTCATAAGGAGCGTGGAGTGATTTTTATTAAAGTGTGGAGTGATACTTATTAAAGCGTGAAGTGATTTTTATTAAAGCGTGAAGTGATTTTTATTAAAGCGTGAAGTGATTTTTATTAAAGCGTGGAGTGATTTTTATTAAAGCGTGGAGTGATTTTTATTAAAGCGTGAAGTGATTTTTATTAAAGTGTTAAATGGGTTCCATCACACATTGTTTATTCTTTCTGTTGTGGAGGTTGTCAAATGTTGATTTCAGTTGTCAAAAACGTGCACATCGAAACAATTATCAACTGTACAACTAATTACGATAAAATCTTAAGAGTACTCTAGGAGAATGTGCCTGAGTCTTTGTTTTAAAGACTTCTTCACAATTCTTTAAAACTCTTCTTCCTAAAACTTCAAAATTCAAAATCAAATGATTTAGGCCGCTCTTAACTAACAAACACCTCATGTTAATTATAATCTTTGTACGAAAATACCCTCTTCACGTTATCTTCTCTGTCACATATCCATTTTATCATTAATTAAATAAAGACAAGCTAAATATGTGTGCACAGATCTGGAATCGAAGTCGTGCCTATGGATTTAATGGTCATGTGCTGCTGAATCATTTGCGCTACGTTCTTAACAAACTTATTTTGCACATAAAATATATCTTCCACTTTAGGTACTCCATTCTTATCCCTATCGTTGCACATTTCATCTATTTGAAAACACGTGGCCGGAGCCTCAACTGAAACGCGACGTCTTTTTCAGGATAAGAATATCTGTGCTAAATGCAACAAGAGGAACTGAGGTCATGAGGAATTAAGGTGGAGCAGCCATAAAGAGCAGTATAAATCGTCACAATGATTTTAAAAATTCCTCTACCCTTTCAAGTTTCTCGGGTCAATTGATTTGGATTTTTAAAAAATCTCATGGTTCAGGGGTTGGTTCAACCATAGGGGTATGTATGGGTATGTGTCCGACTACTGCATGCAAGTAGAAAATATTGTACCAAAAGGATTTGATTAAGACTGAACAGTCGATATTTCAGGTGGTAGAGTATGTGCTCATAAAAGACTCAGTTAATGGTGCAAACCCAGCTCAGCGCACGCCTGTTTTTTTTGCTTGTCTTTATATTCAAATCCTTCCCATTACTGTATATTTTTATACCTTAAAAAGCGTCTCGTTTAGCTACTTATTGGTATACATTATATATATATATGTATATATATATATATATATAAATATTTATGTATTGGTAAATAAATGGTGCTAAAGTGAAGTTAGAACAAATAACGAAAACGACAACCAACAGGACAACAGGACAAGAACAATTCCAGACTGATGAGGTAATGAAGCTTGGTTGATCGAATGACTGCATTTCTAGAGGAAGCTACCAAATATGGTATACCACATATCTAGAGGAAGGGTAAGATTTTACCGCTATTCAAGCAGGAATGCGATCTCATGAGTTGCTGATACTATTAGGGAATTAAGCCATTTCTTTAATTTTCAGTCAGTTACTCAGGCTAGACTAGCGAGATGAATACCTGGCAATGTGAAATCAATTGCCGAAAATGGTTGTTTGATGATGATGATGATGATGATGATGATGATGATGATGATGATGATGATGTTTAGTAGTAGTAGCAGTAGTAATAGTAATAATAGTTGTAGTAATAATAATAGTAGTAATAGTAACAATAGTAATAGTAGTTATAGTAGGAGTAGGAGTAGGAGTAGTAGTAGTAGTAGTAGTAGTAGTAATAGTAATAGTAGCAGTAGAAGTAGTAGTAGTAGTAGTAGTAATAGTGATAATAATAGTAGTAGTAGTAGTAGTAGTAACAGTAGTAGTAGTAGTAGTAATAGTAGTAGTAGTAGTAGTAGTAGTAGTAGTAGTAGTTCTTGTTGTTGTTGTTGTTTAAATATTCTGGTATATCATGTGATTTGTCTTCATTTCTCTAAGTTAATTTGTGCCATGAGTGACTTACCAACTGCATGTGACCGAATGAGGTTTACTTGGAGGTCACTACAAAAAAAAGAAAAGTCATCATAATAGCTACCGGAAAAGAAACAAAAACAACTAAAAACAGTTAATAGATATTACCTACATAATTATATAATTATTACATAATTATGCTGATTATAATCAGCAATTTCTTAGTGTAAACTACACACGTTTAACTCAAGTGAGAAGTTTTAAAACAATTATGGGGAAACCCTAGGAACAGTTTGGCGTGAAAATCCAAAGCAATAAAACATATTTTTTATTTATCTGTCAATTTATTTAGCTTTTTAGGAACCATGTACGATATGGCCCGACAAGGGAGAGCTTGTGCCCCGGGGTAAACAAACAGCACAGGTTTTGAAGTTGGTAATTACTAGACTCAATTAAAATCAAACTTTTTACCAGAACTAAACTTGTGTTACATAAACAAAAGTGTAGTCAATAATAATATAAATAAAAACAAAAGAGCTTCACATAAACAAAGTCATTAATAATATCCTTAAAAGCAACTGTTCTTGCAATTTCGCATTCCATACTAAGAGTGCAAACACATGCCTATCCTGGGTCGTAGTACTGTGCATGAAGTTCTCTATCGCTTTACGTTTGCTGAAAAAAGGGTCACCTGATGCAACTGTTACAGGCGAAGTACAGATTATTCTCAATGCTGTGCAAACTTTGCAGAAAATTTCTCCTGAGTTGTATTTTGTCGGTTTATTGAAAAGAGCATGTGGATGGAATTCCTTTTCGCCACTATTTATAGTATGCACTGTTTTCAAGTAGAAAACGTCTTCTTCCAGAACAATCAGGCTTATATAGTTTGCATACACTTTTCCAAATACACCGTATGCACCATGAATATAATCGGAAGATAACTTGGGTCACAGCCACAGGAGAGGAAAGAGTTAACATATTGCTTCGCGACGAGTCGTTTTTCTTTTGACTACTGAATCAAAATTAATATGAAAAACTTCATATTTAAAATCATTCTCGTCAACAGCTGCCTGGCTACTTTCGGATACTGCAAGCAATTGTCGTTTGTTTCTTCTTTTGGCCGAAAATTCAGTAGAAATTTGATTGCGTTGGCTACAAAAACGCTCTCTTGGAAAATTCGTGGTTATTTTTGAAGAAGCTTCCTTGCTTCTATAACGAGAGTGCAAATATTTGAGACTTTCACATCTCAGGTAGATTTTCTTGCCTGGATTATCTGGGCCCTTTGGACAATGGCCACTACTTTTTAGCCAAATTGCAGACACAAAAGTAGAAACATGAAGCACTTAGTTCTGTACTGTCAAGGGAAAGTTCGGTTGACGACAGTCTATGAGTTTTAAACTGATAACAACAAAAGGCCATTTGAGAAAGGAGCCACTACAACGTCAACAAAATAAATGGAACACACCATACCTCAAATTCTCTTTATCAATGACAACTCTGGCAAACTTTCCAAACCCAGTAGTAATACCATAAGCGACTACAAATATCAAACATGCAAAGAACGTTATAAATATGTGCGAATTAGCAGAAGTTCGCCTTCTGGTATGAAGACGATCATCGCTATTAATACTATGATCTCTAATATTATTACTTATTATCAATTCTAGATAACTTTGTACATAGCAAATTTTGAATTAGTTATTTTGTATAAATATTTTAATTAATTAAAAAATCCAAAACAAATAAATAATACATAATAAAAACAACAAATAGCATTTTAGGTATTAAACACTGCCTGTTTTCATTTCAAATCATTCTGACTTTACTTTTGTCATCAAAGAGGCCAATTTACTTTTTAATACGTTTTTAACTGCAAGTTCATTACTGTCTTAAAGATTTAAATGTTTGCTGTTTATTCAAAATTACCGCTATCAGTTTTTCCTATGGTTACAGCTTCGTTTCACTTTTTTGGTTTGTTGCGACGAAAAAAAAGGTAACGAACATCGATACCTCAGTTTTAGACCATCACATCACGTAGGCATACAAAGTGTCAGAGATACACTAGAGATCCTAGATATTTTAGGACGTTTCTAGGATATCACGTAGACTTCGTGGTAAGTTCAACCTGAATCGTATTAATGAGACCATCACATCACGTAGGCATACAAAGTGTCAGAGATACCCTAGAGATCCTAGATATTTTAGGACGTTTCTAGGATATCACGTAGACTTCGTGGTAAGTTCAACCTGAATCNTATAAATATGTGCGAATTAGCAGAAGTTCGCCTTCTGGTATGAAGACGATCATCGCTATTAATACTATGATCTCTAATATTATTACTTATTATCAATTCTAGATAACTTTGTACATAGCAAATTTTGAATTAGTTATTTTGTATAAATATTTTAATTAATTAAAAAATCCAAAACAAATAAATAATACATAATAAAAACAACAAATAGCATTTTAGGTATTAAACACTGCCTGTTTTCATTTCAAATCATTCTGACTTTACTTTTGTCATCAAAGAGGCCAATTTACTTTTTAATACGTTTTTAACTGCAAGTTCATTACTGTCTTAAAGATTTAAATGTTTGCTGTTTATTCAAAATTACCGCTATCAGTTTTTCCTATGGTTACAGCTTCGTTTCACTTTTTTGGTTTGTTGTGACGAAAAAAAAGGGTGCGAACATCGATACCTCAGTTTTAGCAAGCTTGCCGCCTTTGCTTTCCCAATGTCTTCCTTTAGTTAACATTTATCAGTCAACATATCCTCGCTGTATCTCACATTTTTTAAGAAACATATTCTCGGCGCTTTTTTCATCCCACTTAAGAATAAGAAAAAAGAAATCTAGGCCCTAGTATTGTGTTATTATTAATATCATTATATTATTATTATATACCAATTTTTTTACAGAATGTATCTACAGTCATATCATATATACACTATGTACATATATATACTGTTATCACAGATGCCTTGTTCAAAAAATTATAATAAAAAATTATTTATTAGTTAAAAATCGCTAAAATCAAAAAGAAAACTAAAAGAGCTTCGATTGGCAGAAGAAATTAAAATATGCTGTTTAAAGCTCACTTTCAGAAATAGGGATGCAAATCGACATTAATGAGTAAAGGCTAAAACCACATCACATAGAATTAAGTGTCAGGGATGCCCCAGGCATTGTAGGACGTTTCTAAGATATCACGTAGACTTCATGATAAGTTCAACCTGAATCGTATTAATGAGACCACCACATCACTTAGGCATACAAAGTGTAAGAGATACCCTAGAGATCCTAGATATTTTAGGACGTTTCTAGGATATCACGTAGACTTCGTGGTAAGTTCAACCTGAATCGTATTAATGAGACCATCACATCACTTAGGCATACAAAGTGTCAGAGATACCCTGGAGATCCTAGATATTTTAGGACGTCTTCTAGGATATCTCTGAAACTTCCTGGTCGGGTAATATTATGTTCTGCCTAAATCTTGTTTAAAAATTTTAAAATCATTCTCTTTTCTTAGATTGACGGGGAGCTTATTGAAAACAATTGCTCCCTGATAGTGTTCTCTCCAAGCTTAAACAATTAATAAAACCATCTAAGAAAAAGGAATTTAGTAATTCGACTTTCATTCACATCAACAAAGAACACGCATTTCAAATTATTAGAGCACAGCCTATTATCATTATTAATATTAATATTATCTCTCACACAGAGATATCAAATAATATTGTTGTCTTTTTACCAGTAAATTCATGTTCTTACGTTTTGGTAACAACAAGTTTCTTCAAATATCAAGCACTCATCGGAGGATTCTGGTAATGTGTACCAACACAGTCATTTGTAATTCTACAATTCTGGTAGTTATCCCAATCTCCTTCAGTCTTTTTTTCAACGCTTTTGGTGTTGTTCCTAGCGCTACAATTATAACTGGGCTTATTTTCACTTTTTTTGTTCCACAGTTTATTCAGTTCATATTACCAAGTCTTGATATTTCAATATTTTTTCTATTTCTTTTTCATCAATCCTGGTATCTTATGGAACAGCAAAGTCTATAATCTCGCATTTGTTGTTTTAAGAGTGTTGTTATAAGAGCTTCCTTGTTCTTCGATCAATCTCTTGAAGCTCGGTCTTTTTTCAGTTGAGCAAAGCAGCGAAGTATCTTAATACAGAAATGGCCAACGCATTAATACCCTTGGTGATATTTCCCCCATTCAACTTTGTCCCCAGTATCTTTCTTACTCTTCTCTTATATTCATGGCACGCTTTTCCTTTGATCTCTTCTACCTGCACTTTATCTACCTCCAATATACCTAAATACTTGTATCCTTCGCCTTCTTTCAGTGAGTTTATAACTGTATCATCTGGCATTTTGATTCCATTTGATATGGTCCTTTTCCTATCTCTATTACCAATGTTGAACACTTTTCGATTCCAAATTCCATGCCAATGTCCTTGCTAAACAATCCGACTGTCTGTATAAGTGGATCAAGTACTTTTTCGCTCTTTCCATACAATTTAAGGTCGTCCATGTAAAGTAAATGATTGATCTTTTCTCTATTTTGTGCAAATTCATACCCAG
This sequence comes from Morbakka virulenta, assembly GCA_003991215.1. Taxonomy (NCBI): domain Eukaryota; kingdom Metazoa; phylum Cnidaria; class Cubozoa; order Carybdeida; family Carukiidae; genus Morbakka; species Morbakka virulenta. Next base: position 879,098 of record RDPX01000138.1, on the reverse strand, counting down.
GAGTTGTCTTTTTCAATACATTGGTTAGGGGAATGAGTGTTATAACAAATGAAAGGGGTGATAAGGTATCTCCCTGCAATATACCTCTTTTAATCTTTCCTAGTGAATCGTTACAACATGTCAGGTCAATCCTCCAATCTTCCATGGTCTTTCGTAGGAACTCCACTAAAGTAATGTGTATTACTAGGATACACAAGCATTCCAATATCCAGGAATGTGGCACAGTCGACATGTAAGAAAGTCCGCGAATAGTAACATGCCGTACTACTGCATAAAACCCCCAGGCAAACCTTGGCCAGTCTACTCGTGTTTTATGTTCAGCACAACTGGTTTATATTTATTATTATTATCATTATTATTATGTTTATTATTATTATTGTTATTAATATTATTGTTATTATTAATATTGGTTTTATACGCAAAAAACTAACCTTTGTTCTCTGCAACAATCTGGTCAAGGAGGTCTCTTGATTTCTTTACTCTTTCCCATGCTTGACTTGAGAGCTTCAAATAGAAAAAAAAACGTTGTAGAAGATAGATAAATAGTGGTGTGTGGGATTTATTTGGGTTAGTCAATATTATAAGTACATTGTGGGTCAACGTAAGTAACTAAGTAGTACTTACAACAAACATGTACAGCATATCCACTTATGATAGCTGAAATGACCCCAATACTACCCAAAAATATCATTACATCATTACATCATTACATTATTACATCATTACATTATTACATCATTACATCATTACATCATTACATCATTACATCATTACATCATTACATTATTACATCATTACACTATTACATCATTACATTATTACATTATTACATCATTACATTATTACATCACTATTTCATTACATCATTACATTATTACATTATTACATCATTACACTATTACATCATTACATTATTACATTACTACATCATTACATTATTACATTATTACATTATTACATTATTACATCATAACATTATTACATTATTACATCATTACATCATTACATTATTACATTATTACATTATTACATCATTACATTATTACATTATTACATCATAACATTATTACATTATTACATCATTACATCATTACATCATTACATTATTACATTATTACATCATAACATTATTACATCATTACATTAGTACACTATTACATCATTACATTATTACATCATTACATCATTACATTATTACATTATTACATCATTACATCATTACACTATTACATCATTACATCATTACATCATTACATTATTACATCATAACATTATTACATCATTACATCATTACATTATTACATCATTACATCATTACACTATTACATCATTACATTATTACATTATTACATCATTACATCATTACATTATTACATTATTACATCATTACAACATTACATTATTACATCATTACATCATTACATTCAACCATTTTCCGATTAAGTTATGGTTATTTCCCAATAAAATATCATAATTATAATATTTATCATATATAATATGAATCCACCTATCAACTATGTGTTGTTGAGCACTCTGTCCCATCCCAATCTCTAACTTCTGGAATGCCAGAATTCAGAATGCAAAGCTGCACTGATGAGCGTACGACCATCAAAACACGTGTCTACAGATTGAACTATACAATGTATCATATAACATAAGATAAAATTATTAATACCTGGTGTAATATAATAATATATTGTAGCATAGTTATTAAAACAAGGGCCACATTTACACTTTAAATATTGACCAGGTAATTCAATGATTTGAAATACTAGTAAAACCTTCCCTTTTGTGTGATTGTTATCACTTAGTCATTGAAAATACAATGTTATTCATTGAATGTTTTAGTGCAGTAAGAAAAATGTTGAATTTGCAAATTAAAGGGTCTCAAAAACTTTTCACTTTGCTTTCAACAAATGCTCAAATTTACTCATTTATTTCTTTATATCCTAATTCAATTTATATATATATATATATATATGTGTGTGTGTATGTGTATGTGTATGTGTGTATGTGTGCGTGTGTGCGCATGTGCGTGTGTGCGCGTGTGTGTGTGTGTGTGTGTGGTTTTCATAGTTATGTAACATATGCAAGGTTTAGCTCCTGGAAATTAGCCACAACTTTCACCAAGGACTCATGCACTTGTAGTTGGGAAGATATTTCAAAACATCCAAATATATTGTCTTAAGGTTCAATAAAGTTATCATTTTTAATTTTTGTAATTGTTGAGCCAATGTCTTTAGGTATTAATTTAAAACAGCTACAAATTAATTCTCTTTACCTGAAAAATCAAAAATGGAATATCTTGGAAACAAAAACAAAATACAGAGCTAGGATTTCCGAGCTTTTCTTTCTTTTTTGTTGTTGTGTTCAACATTAAATGCTTCAAATACCAAATTTAAAAAACCTGGTAATTATCCGAGAAAAGAAGAAAAACACGAGAAATTAAAAATTTAAGAAACAAAGGATAAAATTAAGAAAATATGAAAGAAAAGACAGGAAAGACAGAGGAAATATGAGGAAAGACAGAATGAGAAGAAAATGAGATGCAATGTAAAATTGAAAGAAGAAGAGTGGATCATAACACATTTACACACCATGACAGATCGAGTGTTTTTTTAAAAAAGTGGTATTTATAATTGGATTGCATATGGTCCTACTGAAACACTTTAAAAACAACAATTAATTAAAAACTCCAGTACTTACATCAAGTGTTACTCCACCTTTTCCAATCTCTACCAGCTGTGTTGGTGTAAGTGTCTCTCCATCTAACTCCCATTTCTTGAAAAATAAAAAGACTTATTTTGTACTAGACATGCTAACAAATTATTTGATTATTTCAAATTTATTTTTTCATTTTTGATCAGTTATTTAGAATATAAATACTCCAGCACGCAGTATTGTTATGATCACATTCACCAGCATCACTTGTAATAAAAAATTAACTTTATCTGGTGGTTAAATTTTAAAAATACCTAAAAAATCATAGTAGAATAAGATTGTGGTGACAGTGTTTGGTGTCAATTATAAAAATTTATTCAAAATATTGGTGTTACTGTGAATAAGAATGCAGAGAATTTCAACCATAGGGGAATTCCATGGTAAAGTAAAGTTATGAACAAGGAAGTTACCTGCAAAACAACAAGAAGAACTAAAAAGGGCATTCAGATCAAGAAAATGAAGTATTTTGTACACCTTGTAAATGTACAAAATACTCCATTTTCTTCCATCCAGTAATGTATGTTGTGCATTACTGGATTGAAAACGAATTGGAAGAGGAAGAGGATGACCCAAAGCAAGCTGGTTTAACAACATCAACAAGTGGACAGGTCTGAAATATGAAGTGGAAACAACAATGGTATATCACTGTGTTGAGAGGAGAATCATTGGGCCCTACTGATTCTCAACTCATCAGAGACCAATTAGGAATGATGAAAGAAACATTTGGTATAAAACTACTTCACAGACATTTAATTTTATTAAAAAACCAGATAAATCAGCTTGTGATACCTCCATTAGGAGTTGGTTGAAGAATATCAGTTGGAGAGTCTTTATTTAAAGCTGCACATATAGATTTGTTATTGGATACAAATGAAGAAAAACTTTGTCATAGAACTGTCACTAATTAAGAGGCAAACTGTTCAAGATCCAACTCAAAACAGAAACCAAGCAATTTTGCACCACAGAGTGACATTTGATGCTTTCTCCTTCAAACCTGTTATTTTATTAGGGGCAATTAGAGCTTTCCCAGTCATCTCTCCTCCCTTGTGCTTAAACCTTGTTTTAGTTCACCCTCAGTTGTATCCAGTTTTGGTTCTTAAGTTATAGTCATCATTAAGAAAGGCAATAATTTTTCAAAATTGAGATGGTGAGTGGCAAAGGATACCAATGCTAGTTTAGATTTGGTATGTACAATAGTGTAAGGGCAAATCCCCAAGGCTAAGCCATGCAATAGTTGTCTGCTTGATCAAAAACTCATTGATACTTCAGCATGGTTGCTATTACTAGTTCCTGTTGACATGGAGCAAATGTACCAACTATAGTGGCAACATGAGTACTCACAGACAGCTAAAAAGACTCACTTCCAGACCTCAGTTGGATTATATGATACAGAGACCAGCTAAGAAAAGCCTCTTATCAACAAGGCAATCTTATCAAAAGAAAGTAAAATAATCTCAAGGGGATTATATTCAGTTTAAAGTAATTGTGTTATCACTGTCTACTGATTACAAATTTTATATTGCTGAGAAGGTTCTATGATGCACTGACAAAACAAAGTGTTGGTTAATGAAAAAAGGGTAAGTAAGCAATGTATTCCAATAGATACTGTTGGCAAACTGACATTAAACTGACATTAATTGTAAATAGCAGTGCTTGAAAACTCAGTTCTGATGGCAGCGGTGTTTGGAGGTAAGTTGCTCAGCTTTTTAAAACTAGATCTTGAATTCTGACATAGTCATAAGGTAGCAGTAAGTAAACAGAATAGCCCAAGCTTGCTTCAGTCTCTCAGACTACATAATTCTCAGTAAGCACAACTAAATTATGCCAGAGTGGTTCAAGAAAACAGTATTGCTTTATTCAACCAAGTACATCCACAGTGTACCCCAGGTCCATATCACAACAATGAAGTCTTCACAACACAAATCAACAGTTGACTACATCCAAGAGAATACCTTTTCTCATCAGTTTATGGTTCTATGCTTGATCGAATCAAGACGCTCCTCTCAGTCACCAAGAACAATTCTGGAAGTCATCTTCCCAGTTTAAGCATTTGAGCCTTTTTTTTATGATCAATAAAGCAAGTATATAAAACAATTTTCAAAATTCTATAATAAAGAAGAAGAAGATTTAGAACAAAAAATATGTGTGAAATGAAATGGATATAAACCAGTGTTTATGCTCACACTAACTAATCAGTTAATCTGACCTTTATGATACAGTTCTGGCACTTATGTTTTGTTTTCTTTTCACTTATAGCTTTTGTCAACCGGATAAAACCACTAATTTATTATCATCTCTACATATTTGGCAATACAATAGTGTACTATTTAGTACTGGTTACAGAGATACATGCAAGTATAAAATGTAACACCACTTTGTGAACATTCCCATATCAGATCCTCAACATCAACTTCAAAAGCTACTTCACATAATCAATATAAAGTCTTGTATGTAAACACTACACTCCTTCCCTTTGTAGAAGTTTAGAAGAATATAAATGTAATCAAAATATCAAAATAAACAGAACAAACTCAACAAAGCACCTCAGTCTATAATGAGTCCCAAACGTTTATTTGCAAAGTGCAAAGTCCTTGAATCTTTCAGGAATTTTTATAGTCCCTGGGAGAAGTAAATTGTTCCACTGGAGTAAGTGAATCAGATATTTCAGGTGAATCAGGTATTTCACATGATTCATGCACTCCTGATATATCCAAAACTTTCGAAATTATCACCTCTTCTTTATCTGGTCCTTGTTGTAAATCTGTTTTCTCCCCTTGATCCTGAGATGACTTTCGCTCATTAAAAACTTTCATATGCAATTAATTCCTCTTGTACCAATCACCACTTGATGATTCAACCATAACACTGTTGCCATATTTTGATAGCACGTGATAAGGATGGAATCAAATGGCAGAGTCAATTTACTCAATGACTTTTGCTTTAAAAGAACCTTGTCACCTTCCTTTAATTCACTTGTCTTTGCTTGTCTCTTCTTATCAATATAAATCTTTCCTTTCTCTTTTGCTTCTCTGTCTCTATCTCTAACATCTTAATCATCAACTGTGTTTTCTTTAATACATGGCAAATGAGTATGCAGCTTTTAACCAAACATCAATTCAGCTGGACTCACAACTGTAGTACTATGAGCCACAGTCCTTTACATCATTAAATAAGTTCCAAAGTCTTCATTCCAATCCTTCTTTTCAACTGGAACAATCCTAATCCTCTTTAGCAATGAACGGTTTTGTCTTTCAATCCCTCCATTTGCTTGTGGCCAGAGTGGTGTCTTACGATGATGTCTAATCCCTTCTTCTTCCACAAACTTTTCAAATTCTTCACTAACAAATTGAGGTCCATTATCTGAATGAATACTAATTGGATAAACCATGAGTCAATAACGTACTCTTTAGAGTTGCAATTATCTTGGCAGCAGTTGTTGACTTTATTACTTGTATTTCAACATAACGAGCATAGTAATCAACAACGGCAAATATGTACTCTCTAGATTGTAGATATGGTGGCATAATATCAACAGCAATGTGTTGACATGGTCAATTTGGTAATATTGTAGTTTTAAGTGGCTCTGGCATGTTAGAAACTCCAACAACTTGACATAAATGGCAGGTTTTGCAAACATCTTGCACATCAGCATCTAATTCTGGCCACCATACTTTTGTTTGCAATAGATGCTTCATAGTCACAATATTGAGATGTCCTTCATGTGCAATCTTAAGTGTCTTGTCTCTAAGACTAGTAGGCATTATTATCCTTGTCCCTTTGAGTACAAGTTTCCCAACAACTGAAATTTCATTCTTTATCAGTAGGTACCTGTTGTTCTGCAGCTTGCCCCATGTTCCTTCTCTACAACACTTCCTTAAATTACAAAGTTTCTAATCAACTGCAGGAGCTCTTTCAATTTGACATGTTGTCATTGCTCAAGATGTAGCACTATCAGCAACATAACAAATATAATCCTCAGTATTTTTACTTAAGGCTTGATCTTTATCTAAAGTAGTGAGGTGAGATAATACATCAGCAATGTTTGCCTTGCCTGCAATATGGCACACAGTAAATCTGTAAGGCCGCAATCTCAATACCCATCTGCTTCTTCTCACACAACTGTTGGACTTTCAGGAGTAAATGAACTCTAAAGGCTTGTGGTTAGTCAACAGTTCAAAATCAACACCATAGACATACATATGGAAGAGTTCAGAGGCCCATACTAGAGCTACGGCTTCTTTCTCAGTCTGGGAGTAATGTCTCTCACAGTCTGACAAACTTCTGCTTGCATAACAAATAAGTCTTGGTTCATTGCTTTGCACTTGTATCAACACAGCTCCTAAACCAACAGGGCTTGCATCTGCAATAATGGAAGTCTTTGCATTAAGATCAACATTCCGAAGTATATATATATATAATTTGTACGCCTTTCCTTCAACTCAGTGAAAGAATGTTCCTGTTTTTCTGTCCACTTGAAAAGTTGATGTTGTCTTGTTAGCAGACNTTCAAAATCAACACCATAGACATACATATGGAAGAGTTCAGAGGCCCATACTAGAGCTACGGCTTCTTTCTCAGTCTGGGAGTAATGTCTCTCACAGTCTGACAAACTTCTGCTTGCATAACAAATAAGTCTTGGTTCATTGCTTTGCACTTGTATCAACACAGCTCCTAAACCAACAGGGCTTGCATCTGCAATAATGGAAGTCTTTGCATTAAGATCAACATTCCGAAGTATATATATATATAATTTGTACGCCTTTCCTTCAACTCAGTGAAAGAATGTTCCTGTTTTTCTGTCCACTTGAAAAGTTGATGTTGTCTTGTTAGCAGACACAATGGTTCAGCAACTGTAGCTAAATCAGGTATAAATTTGCCACAAAAATTACCCAAGAAACCCTAACCCTAAACCAAGAAAATTCCTGACCAATGAAACTGACTCTGGCCTTCAAGCACTTTGAACTGCATCTACCTTTGATTTAGTTGGCCCAATTCCTCTTGCAGAAAGCAAGTGTCCCATAAACTCTAGCTCAGACATGTGAAATTTACATTTTCCCCAATTAAGTGTTAACCCTTTCTCTTGTACTCCTTGCAATACTTTCTCAAGATGCATATCATGCTCCTCTCACATAGATCCATAAACTACAATATCATCATTAAAATTTTGTACTCCTTCACAATCTCTGGTACATCTCAGGGGCACAGCTTATCCCAAACATCAATCTCTTGCAGCAGTATAAACCTTGATGAGTTGCAAATGTAGTAATGACTCTAAAGTCCTCTGTTAGTTCAATCTGATGAAAAGCCCACTTGACATCCAGCTTGGAAAATACTTGACTTTGATTTAGTCCTTCATTTACTGTGGGAACAGGATGACATTCTCTGATAACTGCTTCATTTGCTGATCTCATGTCAACAGAAAGCCTAATTTCATTGTTTTAGTTGGGTACAATAACAAATGATGATACCCAAGGTGTTGGGCCTTGTGCTTTCTCTATGACATCTAATTTCTCTAGTTCTTCCAGCTTTTTAGAGAGTTTTTTCCTCTGACTCAAAGGTATGGATCTAGGTAGTTGTGCTACTAGAGTAACATCTTTGTCTATTGGCACTTTGAGTTGAAAATTCTTAAGTTTACCAAGTCCTTCAAAACAATGTTTGTACATCTGCACCAGCCAATCACATGTACTTTCTCTGGTGGCATTGATAGGTCATTCAATCCTAAGAACCTCTAGTGCTGTTGCTGTATTTCTTCCTAGTAAAGCCTGGCCTTTCCCTTCAGTAACAATAAACTCTGTATCCATTGTTCTTTTACCTAGCTCAATTGTTGCTGTAAAACAACCTGCTACATCAAGAGGTTCAGTGCTCCCAAAAGCAAATAAGCTCTTTTTTGCACTTCCTTGAAATACATTTCACTTTACTCTTCTTGAGCTCTTCCCATAACTGCTTGTCAATGATAATGCAACTTGCTCCTGAGTCAATTCTAAACTTTATCTTAGGCACCCCACCAATATTTAGCTCCACCTGAGGTGCAACACCACCAGAAACAACAAACACAAACTCTTCTTCATCATCATAATCAGCTGTAACACGGTTTGTGACATTTTTGCCCTCTTGCCCTCTGGCTTCATTCCTCCTTGCTCTTACAGTATTTTGCAAAATGTCCTATTCATTGCCATTAATACATTTCTTTTCCCTTGCTGGGCACTTCTCACCGTTACTCAAGTGTCCCGAGTATCATAGCTCATATCATAGTATCATATCTGTAGCATCTTTTCCCTTTTTCAGTTGAGTACTGATATCATTGAGGCTTAGACTTTACCCTCTTATTTTGAACCCTGTTTACTTCATGAGAGGAATGAGTACTAGCAATATTTTCTGCCTGTGTCGTACTGGTCTCCATAGCTCTTGCAATGACCTGTAGTTGCTGTAATGTTACGATTGCTTCCTTCTCTAGAAGCTTTGTATGCAATCGATTTAATAAACACTTTTCTACAACTTGATCCCATCCAATATTCTCATCTCTATTTTCGCCAAACTGACAATAATCTGCATTCTGTAAAAGCCTAGTTACATTTTGATTGATAGATTCACCAGGCAACTGCTCCATACTTCGAAATATGTGTCAAGTTGCTTCATTACTTCAGTAAAAATGGTTTCACCCTGTCCTGGTTGTGTAGCGGCTGGTAATGTAAAATATACATCCTGTAACTCCATGCCTCTATAATGAAGAAGCAAAGCTTTTAATTGTTTTGGATCTGTAACTCTTTCTCTTCCACAAAAAATTCGAACACATGCCATTTCCTCCAACGAACACCAATCGTGGTAGGCTCTCCACTACAATCAAATCACGGAATACATCAAAAATCAATATCAATAGGTGTTGCCATCACGTAAAGGCATAATTCTCATTGCCAAAATGTACTATTTAGTATTGGTTGCAGAGATACTTGCAAGTATAAAATATAACATCACTTTGTGAACATTGCTATATCAGATCATCAACATCAACTTCAAAAGCTCCTTCACATAATCAATACACATAAGTCCAATATGTAAACACTACAGATAGGACATGTGCTGTAAGTGATAGACAATCTATAAGAATATCATTCATGAGTTTAGGATGAAGCTTGTTTGTGTTTAACCACTTCGTATTTCCTTTGTCATGGTGTAAGACGCTTCTAGCTGAGTAGCAATTATTGAATCTCGTGAATCATTTTTCCCTCTGATGTTAGTATTTTTGTATATCTCCACTAACAAAATGGAGTGTCTGAAACCTTGGAAAGGATTTAACTTAGACGGCACAATTAATCTTCCTGAGTTATGGAAGACTTCGAAGGGTAGTTATTTTTTACAGATATTTCCCCCAACCTATTTAATTTTCAGCCAATAATGACTTAGTTAAATCTTCCATTTTCTTTCATCTCATTGGAGCACAAGCAAAGGAAGTGTAAAGCACTTTTACTTTTAAATAAGGAGACAAAATGAAGTACTCCATTATTTTAAGCAAATTTGATGAACACTTTACACCAAATAAAGATGAAAAATTTGATGAATTTTACACTAAATTATGTAAGTTCAGCAAGCGGCCCTCAGTACCCACAAAGCAATGATCTTGTTTACCATACAATATAAACCATCAGGAGAACTCTGAAAATGGCTAAACACAACAATGACGATCTCCACCTTGCACTACCCAACTTGAAAATCACACCTCTTAGCAACAATATACCATCTCCTGGTGAAATGTTTTTCAACTGATGACCTCATACCCTCTTGCCAACAAGTGCTGCAAAAGTGACACCTCACAAAGTAAAAGAAACTTCTTCACCCAAAGCAAACAGTAAAAACCCTCTACTACATTTCCAATCAGGCAATATAGTGAGAATCCATGTTGGAAACTCAAGGTTGACGAAAGGTCAGTTCATTTCAAAGGCACAACAACCAAGATCCACTTGGTAACAACTGATAGTGGAACAACATTAAGACATTATCAATAACATGTGATACAAACAAAGGCCACCTTTAGTAACATTGATTCTGAGAACAATTGCAGTCTCATCATTCCCAGACCTACCCAATCTGCTGACAGCATTGGTTCAAGTTATGGTTATATTCCTACTATTCCTACAGTTAGTGAAACCACCACTGATTTAACCACTACTAACCCATTCCAGAAAACCACCTCTGGCCAATCTGTCAAGAAGACAAACTACCTGAAGGATTTTATTACAAGATGAACATTAAACCT
>RDPX01000138.1:832233-849302 GCA_003991215.1 Morbakka virulenta | reverse complement strand
AGCTGCCTGGCAAGAGAAAGCAGGGAAGGCCAAGGAGGAGATGGAAAGACTGTGTGGGAGATGACATGAGGGAACTTGGCTTGACCGAGAAAGACGCACGTGACCGACTCAAGTGGAAGAAGTCAATTCGCTGTGGCGACCCCTGAAAAGGGAAACGCCGAAAGAAGAAGAAGAAGAAGAATAAGAATATATGATTGTATTTAGTTCAGTGATGTCTAGTTCAACTTCTTCACAAAGGTCGGCTAAGGTAGAATTTGCCATGTCTAAGTATTTCTCCTGATATTTTTTCAGCTTTAATTTTACTAGACCGTCACGCTCTTTCATATCGAGTGAGTCGTATTTTTCAATATTAGCTATCAAATCATTTTTGAATCTGCCAAACTCAAGGTCATCAAATTCTACTTTTTGGTTAACAACCAAAGGCTCATGGTTAGTATCAACCGTGTCATACCTAACAATTTGACTCGTAATATTTTCTTGGTTCAACTCATCGCCTGATACTTCATCAACATCCCCAAACACTACATCCCCATTGACAGAGACCTAAGAACGAACAAGTTGATTGTCCCTAATATCGGCTTTAACCTTTTCCTTGATTTGTCTTAGCTCTAACTCAGTTAGCCTATTATTCGTCAATAAATCCCGCCTTACATTTGCTAATTTATTTGGATCTAAGTATGATTTTACACTTGGATTACAATTTTTCCATATTTTAAAAGTGTTGTTAGTGTGACGTCCTTCAGGTTTTTCTAATGACATATAAAAAGCATACATAATTTCAATATAGTCCTCTCTGTTCCATCTTTGTCGTTTTTCTTTAGTTCTGTTGTTTGATGTTTCTCTAGATAAGCCAGCTGGTAGGTTTCCCTGTGCTTGGTTACCATCAGAGTTATTAGTTTCTTTATTTTGAGAGGTTGCTGAGTCAGTAGCACATTTTTCGATCTCAAGCTGGTTCAGCTCCCTTGGGGGTCGCGTCCCTTGTTTACCCATGCGACGGACGATGTGGTATGTTTTTTGACTTCTAGTTTTCATCATTACAAGGAGTGCATTATAACCTTACTGCCAAGGAGCTGGATATACCGCGCCAGTCGCAATCTGGTATTTTTAGTCCACGCGGATCGATAGACTTACCCCCGCCGGATGCCAACCCGGTACTTCATGGTCTCGGGGAGAGCTAACAGGTACTACACCTTGCCCAAGGGTGACCTGGAGGTAGTTGTGGCAAAGGGTAAACCTCATTCGCCCACGTCGAAACTCCACAACCGGATGCAGTTTAATGTAAATACCCATGACGTATTATTATTATTATTATTATTATTATTATTATTATTATTATTATTACTATTGTTATTATTATTATTATTGGGGTTTCGAAATATTTGCTGATTCATCTGGTTATCGTGATCCAAATGAAATCTTCAAAAGACTAAGGCCTGATATTGTATTGAAAAAAGGCAATGATATATACTCAATCGAACTTACATGTTGTTTCGAATCAAATATAAAGAAGTCGACCAATTACAAGAAAAATCGATACTCTCATCTCGAAAGCGATTTAATTATTAACATGAACTTAATCAAATTTTACTTCGAAGTTACTTCACTGGGATTTGTGCCAAAGCAAAATGACTTGTTCTTCTCCTTTCTAAAAAGTCATAATATAAATACTCAAAGACTGATTAATAAAGTTAGTGAAACGGCCTTACGATGTTCATACTATTTATATACACAAAGAAATAAAACGTGGTTAGAAAAAGGAATTTTGACATTTTATTAAGCTTTGTTAACAATTCACTCTGTATCAGGACTGCAAGACAAATTTTACTGTCTCAGATAAACTGATATGTATTTTAGTGCTGTTGATATTGCATCATATTTTTGTTGTTGTTAAGGATTTTAGACAAAAAAACATGAAGTTAGAAAAATTATTATTATTGTTGAGTTGTTACACACCATCTAGTGATAGATGGGTGAAAACCATATTCAGCGCCCTGCAACAAGCCAGGTAAGTTGAATGCAGCCACATGTACTGCAGCTACAAGAGTTAGATGAAATAAAAAAAAACAAAAGAAAACAAAAAAAAAACAAATTAAAAAAAAAGACACCATCAAGCCCGACAACCACTAAGGAAAGGCACCTTGCTTTAGTGATTGTTGTTATATGACTCATGGTTACAGCACTCCCCACTCCTAGCCTGAAAATACATAGAAATATATCTTGATATTAGTACTAAGTCTTGTATTGCAGCATTGAATTCCGACTGGATATTTTTATTGCCCTGTTTGGTGACAAAAACAACAATAAATAGGCACAAAACCCATGTTGTAATGCATGCCTAAGGGTGTATTATTATTATTATTACCATCATCATCATGTTTTCTTTTGGCCTTTTTTTTAGATCAAACACCAGGTCACTACCAGTGACCAAGGACGAGTGAAATTTAACTATTGCTTTTAAGCTTTTGAATAAAAATTAATTGTTTAAAAAGGTTTCTATAAAATTCATATTAAAAAAATATATGTATATAAAATTTTCAGTATAAAAAAGTTTGATACCTAGAGACAAAAAAGGGCAATTCCTTTAACACCAATAGAACGATTTACAAACAATTATTAAGACAGCGTAAGGTACAAACATTCATATCACAACCTTATAACATTGAAATCAATTTTAAGATATTCAAGACCGTAACGATTCAGATAGACAGGGCTCTTCTCAAAACATGTGATAAAGATTTTCAAGATTTCTTGCAGTGATGGTTCCCCTGGGATCCTTTTAAGATATGCTTGTGTTCCTTTCTTGATCATGCTGAGGACACCAACAACAACTGGGATGGTTTTGGTTTTGAGATGCTACAATTTTTCGACTTCTATTTCAAAATATTTATATTTGGATAGCTTTTCAAACACTTTAAAGGAAACGTTTTTATCTGAAGGAACACTCATATCGATGAGCAGGGAGGTGTTGTTTTTCCTGTCCTTGACAATTATGTCTGAACGATTAGCCTGTATTGTCCGATCAGTATGCACAGAGAAGTCCCACAGAATTGTAAAGTCTTTTCCTTCTGTAACTAGCTCTGGATGGTGTTCGTACAAGTTACTCTTTATTTTTACAGAAAAGAACTTGCATAGCTTTCAATGCAGGTATTGCCCAACCCTATCATGGCTGTTTTTGTATTTAGTAGGTGATAGGACAGAGCAGTCGGAAACAAGATGGTTTCTTGTCTCAACCTTTTCCTCGCAGAACCGACAAGTAGGCTCAGCTACGTTGTATAAAACATTAGCCTGATAGTTGCGTTAATAAAACCCTCTGTTTTCCCATTCAGTCCAGAGCTGCGTAACCACTGATAGGTTGCCTTTGCATCAACATCAGCATTCTTGCAATGAGCAACCAACTGTCCGTGGAGAGATTTCTCACACCATTGATTTTCAATCTGCTTTTTACCAGAGCTTTTAGATTTTTTCTTCGTTTTTCTTGCCATAGCCCTTGGCCCTGGATAGATAATTCCAAATTACATTTTCTCTCGGGTGTATAGCTCTGTACATGGTCATCATTTCTCAGATCAGATTCTCATCACTTCCCATTTCAAATCTTGATGGTTGACTAATTTTTCATTCTCTTTCATCTGGACCATTGTGTCAAAATGAACAGGCAATGTCAATGATCAAACAAGATCTCGTTTGCTTGTTTAGGATTAGAAAGTCTTGCTTATTATGGTTTTGTTCTTTAACATTTTGTATTCCACATTATCCCAAAGTATCTCCATCTAATCGTTTTCTTCACTCACCCTGAGGCGTGCTCAAAGCACTTTCTGCAGTAGGTGAAATTATTGCGTTTGCACAGTTCCCAGTGTTTAACTATGGCAACAACATCATGGCTGCCATCATTTTTTGTATTGCTTCAGAGACAAATTATGAACATTTTGACATTATACGCGCATCAATTTCCTCACGTTCTCTACAAAGTCTACAAAGGGCCTGGTTTCTTTTTTATATATGTGAAACTGAGTCGATTTTATTCTCATAGCCTGCTCATGCACAGCCATCATCCTTCGCTCGGTTGGGTTTTTTTCTCCATTCGCTAGCCAGCTCCATGACTGTTTGTCTTTAAACTGGTTTTCTTGAGGAAAACACTATGCTGTTTTATTGTTCAAGTTTTCTTTTCGTTCTTACTTAACTCCACTCTTTGGTTTACCCTCATCGATTACTTCTCCCTTCATCAAATCTTTCAGCATGGCTTCTTTTCTTTCAGAAGCATATTTTTATAAACAGTTATTTTCAATAAAGACACAGTCCTCAACACTAATCATGCTTTTACCACCTTCAGATCTTTTAAGGTAAGGTCTGTTTACATTACCTCTTTTGTGCTACATACAATGGATGGTCAAATATTTTCGTATTTTCCTATCAGGCTCTTCCAGTTTAGTCAGATTCCACTTAATTATCTTTGTCCTATAGCTGATGGAAGACAGCCTGGAAGTTGATAGCAGTTACAACACTTTTGCTTTTTAATTGTGACTTCCATATGTTTCCAAGTCACCTTACATATTCAGCTTTTAGGTTCTCCTTTACCATTTTATCCTTAACGCTGTCAGTTTCCAGTACTCCCTAGTATTTGTATCCACCCTCAGAATAAACCTCTTTATCATCTCGACCGATGGAGTCTTTATGCCTTGCTTTTAAACAGTTTCCCTCTTTTCATCACCATGACACTAATGCCAATAAAATAATTCACTAATGCCAATCTCTTCAGATAAAAAAAAAGTGAATAGCTTCCAGAGTAACGAATGGCAGGTAATAAACCTTTAATTGATTAAGTCATTTCCTCTAATTTTATCCTTAATTATCATAACTGCTGTTCTCTTAGTTAACCACTCTTGTACATAACCTTATGTCAAGCAATCATGAAATATACATAGCAAGGCAAGAGTGAAGACCTGTTAAGTTCCTAATCCAGCATCCTTGGACACGAATTGAACTCATCACACCCTGGTGACTTCCAGTTCAACAGTTTATTAACATAGCGTTGGCAACCAAGCCTTAAGAGCGCTTCCAGCCATGAGACGGACTTATTTCCGTGGAGCACCAACCCGGTACTTCATGGCCTTGGGGAGAGCTAACAGGTACTACAACTTGCTTAGCGGTGACCTCGAAGTAGGTTTGACAAAGGGCAACCTCATTTGTTTACGTCGAAACTCCACAAGTGAATGCAGTTTAATGACAACACCCAAAGCTAATGGTAGTGGTAGTAGTATTTGAATTATAACTATTAGTATTATATTATTATTCTTGGATTAACTAACAATACAATTTCAATCCTATATATAAAATTACAAGATAATAATGAAAATGATAAAATCAGCCATTATCATCCAATCCTGCTCACGGTAGCTAATGAGTAACAGTCCGACCATTTTATTACCCTGAGCACCCCTGGATGGCCTGAGCTATCAATTTTTGTTAGCTTCACTTAAGACACCTTAAGTCAAAAGTCCCGATAACACTTTTCTAATTATTGATTTGCTTTCCCAAACTGCTGTCTTTTGGATTTCTCTCAATAATGTTTGGAGTTCTTTCTCATTATCAAACTCAAAGATTTTTTGAAAGTCCGTTTTCAGTTCTTTCATTCCTCCACTGAGACATACAACAACTATTGGAATCATTTTTACGTCATAATCTTCCCGTCTTTCACGTATCTCAAAACATTATTGTTCGTATTTCTTAATCTTTTCTTCTCGTTTAAGACGTCTGTTCATTTCGTTTGGACATGCCTTGTCGACTAGCAAAATTGTTTTCTTCTCTCCATCTTCTAAGGTAAGATCTGGTCTCCTCGCGGTGCAGTTCGTTCTCATTCGGTGTTCCCAATCCCAATACAGCTTCCTGCGTTCATTCTCTACTACTTTACCTTTTCCCCATCTCTGGGTGTACCACTTCGTTCCCTCTGGACGTATTCATTTCTCCTTTGCCCATTTGACTGCCAAAACCTTGAGTGCATTGTTGTGTCGTTTCACGTATTCTAATCCTGCAAGCTTTTTACATCCAGACAGGAGATGCTGTATTGTCTCTCGCTATTCTCCACATAACCTACATTCATCGGTATCAATGAGTCCTCTTATCTTCTTCCACGCTCTTGATTCCACCATCTGCTCCTGTAAAGTGAATATTGATGCCGTTTTTCTAGGTTCTGTATTGCACTTTCAACATACGTAATCTTCCTTCTCGTATCTCAATGTAATCTCGCTCTGCAGTGGTTTCTCTGCTAACCTTATTTCGCGGTTTCCTTTTTGTCCTGAATGTAACTGCTTCTTCAGCTTTTTCCACGCCTCCTTCCAATCATCAAATCTCTCTTTACAAATTGTTACATGTCCTTCATCAAGTGTTACATCTACAGCCACCCTTTTCACTGCTGCTTCCGCATCTCTCTTTAATAAGGGATGCTCTTTATTCATTTCATTTTGCCATGCTACCCTGATCCAACTGTCAGTCGATGTTGCCATATAACATGCTACTCTTGTTTTGGTCTCGTCATACACGTCTTTGAANAAAAGACTATGTGTTCTTTTTACTCTTTCACCATTTTTGTTTCCCATTTTGTAGCCATCAGTTTCCTCAATCAGCATTGTCATTTGAACTTCTGTCAGACAAAATCCAATTGGCGAGAAACTGTCACCTTGCAAAAACTCCTTTTTAAAATTTATCATACGGCTGGTGATGGTTTTCCCATTCTTTGTAACTTCCATTTTAGTTTTCCATCCTTCCATTAGTTTACTGATGACACTGATAATATTTTCTGGCACTTTCATCCATCTGTACACTCTGATAGTCCAATCATGTCCTACCATGTCGTACGCCTTTTGATAGTCATAAAATGCCACGGCTACATTTCGTTGGTAACCTCTCACTTCATCCATGATGGCATTTCCCATGATCAATTGATCAACTGTTCCCAAGACTCCTAAACATGTTCCAAGTTGACTCCTGTCCAGATGCTATTCCTATCTGCATGTTCCTTCATGTAGTTTCCTACCATGCCAGTGAATACTTTGTAACAAGTGATAAGACATGTAATGGGCCTATAATTTCTCTCGTTACTTAAATCGTCCGACTTCGGTAACAGTACTGTCCTTTCCTGTGTTATCCATATAGGAATGTCATCAGGCTGTTCAATCCATTGGTTGAAACATCTCAGCATGGATTGCCATGCACCTTTAAGCTTTTTCCACCAGAGATTTTGAATGCCGTCAATTCCTATAGCAGATTAATTCTTTCTTTTTCTGACCGCCTCAAAAAGTTTCTTCTCATCAATTATTAGGGCTTGTACATCCGTGACCTTTTCTTTTTTTTTTCTCAGTATTTTTTTCCCTTTTGGGTTGATTTCCTTTTAGTCTTCCTCCTGTGTATTTCATTAGATGTCCACGCTAAAATCTTCCTCAATGATTTTATCTTTTCCTCACTTTTTCTTATCCTCCTGTTTTTTTTGGTTCGGATGACTTGTTTCTTTTTTCCTCTTTCCATTTCTTTTTATTCCGCATCTCTCTTCCAATATCCTTGCCATCGCGTAGACTGCATCTACCACTTTACAGATATCGACATTGTTGGTGAGATGTTTTTCTAACACCTTGTTTGCAGTGTCAATTTCCTTTTTTTCAACTTTACTAGTCTTTCTCTGTTTGCAATACTCTCTTTCGTTGTCGTCGTCAGTGAGGCCAGTACATCTTCAAATCTCATTCTCAAAATCATAGTCTCTTCTTCTTCGTTATTTTCATTTTCATTTTCGTTTTCCGAACTTTCACCATTTTGACCGAATTCATTGTCGTTTTCTTCTGGTTCAGCATTCTTAACCATGTTGTCCTTCTCTTTGCTCCTATTTTGTTCAACATTTCTCTGTTCGATATTTTGCGGCTCCATGTTTTCTCCATCTCTGTCCTCTATAAGATTAAGTAAAGAGTTGTCTTTCCGAAATCTCCCTGCATTGTACCTCAACGTTTGGGCACTCATCTGATTATCACCATAGATTTCATCCCACGCTTCCTTCATTCTTTTCATGAACCCTGTTCCTTTCATTCTTTCGCGTTCTTCTATTCTCAATAGATTTACCTTCATCTCATTTGTCCATTTTTTGCTGACATTTGGTACATTCAATTGTACTAATCTCCTTCCACTTCCTTCAGAAGCACCATCATTTGGCATTTCTTACTTAAATCTAGTTGCATTATCACGGAGATTTTGTTTCGAAACATGACTTTTGTCAGGGAATGTTTCGTCCCATTTTCTTTTTAATCTCATCAAAAATCCAGTACCTCTCTTCATCTGCGACTCGAACTAACCACTTCCTCTCATCAGCAGTATATGCCGACAAGTGGTGTCTTGTTTGGGCCTCTCCATTTGGGACAGCTGTGTTTCCAGCCACGTTTTCTCCCTGGAGTGCTCCTTCTTCGGTGTTATTAATGTCATTTGGTTGAAATTGATTTTGATCTATATCTCCCATAAAACGTTTTTAAAATAAGCACGGGTCACAAGTCGATCTAGAGTTACCCGGCTCTCTAGACAAGGGAATTGATTTTGGCAGTGTGGCCACTTCTACCAGGTTCCGCGATCGGTGACCTCATAACGCAGCGGCCATTCACCTATGTCGGCACGGTACCTTCGGGTTGTGAGTATAATTGATCGTGTAACCTCCACTAGATTATTTGTCACTCAAGTCTAAAGAGTATCATCTACCCATACAATTGTTTGTGTAGCTTCCACTAGGCGGACTGTCTTCCCAAACTAAAGAGCTCCGTCTGCCCTGATTTTGAAATCAGGGATTTTCCTTCTCCTAGAACAACTACTGGCAACGTTAACGAGCTTGTTCGACCCGGAGCTCTGGTTATTTAAAGGCGCCAAGATCGCCTTTCGCCCCTCCTCCTGTTAGTTTTAAACAGTTCTGCCACATGAAGGCCAGGAGTTGGAGTTGGACTGCCAGAGGCTGTATTTTACGCCTGCCATTGACATATTTTGTAGATATCGGACGCTCACTTCCTCAACCATCTCGGCATTAACAGTCCTTCAGAACCATATTATTATTATTATTATTATTATTATTATTATTATTATTATTATTATTATTTGCGTAGTGGCATTGCGAGTAGCCGGTTTGACAACCGTGACGCTATTCCTCATTGGACACTTCGTGATGAAGATGATAATTATTATTATTATTATTATTATTATCATTATTGTCTTCATCACCTTTATTTTATAAAGATAACACTTTTCTGAGGATACGTGCTGTATCCAGTAATGCTATCTTTTGAATTACGTCTATTCTGATGTTCCCTTGCAGTTTCAAATCAACCAGTAGCAAACTGTATAAATTAATCGTCTCAAATACCAACTCACTCGATACGCAATTTCTTGAATTTACACAGCGATTATCCTTCCAGAGATGGTGTTCAACACTTCATTGTTGCTGAAAATACCAAACATGCAATTATTGAAACTCGACTCGCTAGATGAACGGGCCAAAGCAATTACATCCACTTCTTTACCTAAAATCTAAAATGAAATAGAAAAGCGTTCGTGTATACTGGAAAAGAAATATTTGGTTGGCAAAACGCGTGATAACTTTTCTGACTAGTTTTCAATAAATAACCATGGAAGAAGTACAAGAAACAGTGGTCATA
This sequence comes from Morbakka virulenta, assembly GCA_003991215.1. NCBI lineage: Eukaryota > Metazoa > Cnidaria > Cubozoa > Carybdeida > Carukiidae > Morbakka > Morbakka virulenta. Next base: position 839,637 of record RDPX01000138.1, on the reverse strand, counting down.
TGGTAGTGCAACCACCATTGAAGCTTGAATTTGCTAAGGTTGGGTTTTATAGTTTCGGTGCTAGTTTATATAACTCTTTCCCTTTAGAGATAAGAAAATCTCAATTGCTAAACGTTTTTAAAATTTTCATGCAAAAGCCATAACGATCAATAGTTTTTAGTCTTTTTAAGTATTTTAGAAATTTATATTTATATATATTGCATAATACAAATTTAGAACTTTTTTTCCCTTTTCTTAATCTAGGTCTAGGTTTTATATATTTTAATTATTTTACTCATAGGACGCATTTGTAAAACAGTTTTTTATAGACTGAAATGCCTATCCTTTATTCGTAACAACAATAATAATAATAAAAATAATAATAATGATGATGATGATGATAATTCTCAAGATGTTTCTTCTCTATTATTATTATCATTATTATTGTTATTATTATTATTATTATTATTTTTATTATTACTATTATTACTATTATTACTATTAATAGTAATATGTTACTGGAAATTGTTTTTATTTTTATCATTATGATGAAAATTAGACGAAGCCAAAGCTTTTCACTTAGACGTAGCATGTCTTTCAGTACTCTTTTACAAATGAAAATAAAATGTTGGCAGAATGCCAGGACTAGATATTTGAACCCGCGCTCAAAGGCTGCCGATGTGCCTCAAAAACTGTATCTGCCAGTGTAACTTTTACCCCCAACCCCCACAAGCGTACCTCCCTCCAAAGGATATAGTCAAACCTTTCATTCCTTAGGTAATCCCCTTACGTGAGGGGATTCTAGCAGTATGTAGGTATTTCGGAGAAAGCTACTGGGTAAAAGCATATAGAAACGTACGTAGTGACGAAATTTGTAATTCCATTAAAAAGTATTACATAACAGGTTCTGCTTTGATGCAAAGAGGAAACTGAATCAATCCGAGGGACAGGGCAAATTTATATGATAAAAAAACAAGTCAATAACCGACCTACACCTACCTGCATTGTATTGAATGGTTTCTTGAAGTGAAAAAAACCCACAAAACAATGATATCAAAGAAATGCTTAATGTATAGAGTAAAGGTCAATTAGTTTTCCTGGATATTGTTTCAGGGTACTTAAAAACTCTGCACGGAACTTAATTGATATTATTTGTCGATAGGACCTCTGACACGGCTGTACAGGCCTAAACTGTGATGTGTGGGGCAAAGATCTCTACCAATGATTGGAGAATCCGAAAAGCTATATAATCGTTCTGACCTCTTTAGGATGTAACAAGTGATGACGATGATTATTGTTGTTGACTGTTTTTGATATGGAATAATTTTGATCAGTGGACATGACAATGTGATAGCAGTCCAGTCTGTGTTAACATGCTTTTATTACGATTTGCTAGCATAAGACTCAGTTGATTAAAGGTTACATTTTGGCAGTAAACTAAGTTTATTTTATCCATTATCACTACACCACTTTAACCAACCCACCATTTATACTTGACTAATAGTAGTAGCGTATGGCTACATCTCCACATTATGTCTCTTCAGCCAGGTTCCGAATTCCTCGTCACAGTTGAGGACGGTGTCAAAACCTCCCTCCAGTCTGGTTGTTGGGCACTGGAGGACGATGTGTTTTGCAGTCTCTTGGATTAATCATTTTTTCAAAATGAAACAATTTACTCTCTAGTTCCCCGTTAATCATAAATTTGTAAAAATTAATATGACTGCATCAAATAAAATAGTAATACGTTAAGATCACTGAAAGTTTTAAGCCTTGAAACGCTGGGCGTTCTGAATATAAACTAGGATGTACTGAAATAAGTAATGCAATCAAGAAAAGCAGATGGAAAATACTTGGACATGTTTTACGGTTGAATGAAAATACACCAGCTCAACAAAGTATGAAATTTTATTTTAAAAATGTTGATAACAGAAAGAAGTTTAGAGGTAGGCCTAGAACTACTCTCGCTGTGGTGATAGAGAAGGATATTAAAATTGCTAATGAATTGAACCCTGAGCTTATGAATGTTAAAACCTTGAACTGTGTACATGACCTCGAATGTCTGAAAATGTTAGCTCAGGATAGAAATAGATGGAAGGACATTGTAGGACTTGTCTGTGCATCTGGGTAAAGCGAAGAGCCGTGGATTTATCTATTAGCTCAATCCACTAAGCTGAACACCCCTTATATATATATATATATATACTGAAAAGACCGTGTGACATAAGACCCCAAATTGAGGCAAAGTTAATGCAACAGGGTGTGTCATCCTGGTTCTAGAACTACCCGGAAAAATACATTGAAGTGCACAATCAATATTTTGTAATCATGATCCAGTATATTATTTATTTATAAAGAAAGAGAAAAATTGATGTAGAATCAGTAGATTACAAGGGAGTAGCCTGTACTCATTAGGTAATCCTGTTAAACTAAAGATTTTATTGGATATGGTATGCTATTCAGGACTATAGTTTTATTGTGTGGAACCTTATTTTTTACACTTAAAATCGCAATAACCTTAAGGGTTTCTGATAAATAAAGTCCTAATTGCTTTCAACTTGTTTGAAAGTATAAAGTCTGTTAATGATGGACCACTGTCTGTAAAAGTCACAAAAGCAGGCTTCTGATTTCTACAAGTTCTTTTATCAAAAGAAAATAAAGGTATGCGTACCCTTTTCATTTGGCTCCAAAGATCCTATTCTATCTGAAATTCATTATCCTTATGGGTGGGCCTACCACTTTGCTTGATCTGAGTAAAATATCCTCTATTTTCGAGGTTTCTTCTTCATCAACACTTGGGATTTTTTCCTGTCGAAGTCTTTCGATCATACTTTTCTAGAAAAATTGGATCAACGTCTCTGAGCAGACACGTGCTGTTAGTGGTTTTAAACTTTGTTTTCTGAAGAAGGCTTTGATGTAATTTTGTGTGATGTAAATTCCAGTTCCATATTATCAATTTGTGTAACTCTGTCGAAAGACTCATCTTGATCCAGCTCATTATACAGATCTGCCAACGTTGAAAGGTCTAATACTCTTTCTTGTGCCACAACCACTTCGCACTAGCTTCCTTAACCAAGTGGTGTGTGTGTTGAATTTTTTATTCAACAATGGTCGTTATTCGCACCCTGTCTCGTCTGAAGAATGACTTGAATTTGGCATCTTTATGTCTCTTAATGTTTGTTTGAAGTTCTTGTTGCCAGATGAAATAGATTTTTTTAAAAATTCGTCTGAAACAGTAAAAGAAGAAACCACTCTTTGTTGCAAGGAATAAGAGCGAAGATCTCTAAAAAAAACATGGGTAGATCCAAATTGCTATATACCCATCTGACTTGTTAAAATGTAACAAATGACTTAGAGAAAAACGCAAAAATGTTTTATATCCTCGAATTGTTATCTCATGTGATCCTACGAGTATAACTAAAAAGACTGTGACGATATCGATTTTTTCTTGACTTGATGTTTAAGTCCTTGCAGAGAAAAACCCCTACTCTTTCATGCATTCAAATATTATCAGGATACAAATTACTTACAAAATGCAACTGAAAAAGGAACACTTCATATAATTAAAGCTTAAGGACTATTAGAATGTAATGAAAAAGGACACGGTTCGGCTATTGCATGACAAAAAAAGGATCTCTTCTGTCCAGTGTCGCGTGGAGAGATTCTACAGGAAGGAAACCTACTGTCACAAAATGAGTTGAACCAGCTAACGTAGGANGCCACATCCACTTCTCACTAGCTTCCTTACCCAAGTTGTGTGTGTGTTGAATTTTTTATTCAACAATTGTCGTTATTCGCACCCTGTCTCGTCTGAAGAATGACTTGAATTTGGCATCTTTATGTCTCTTAATGTTTGTTTGAAGTTCTTGTCGCCAGATGAAATGGATTTTTTTAAAAATTCGTCTGAAACAGTAAAAGAAGAATCCACTCTTTGTTGCAAGTAATAAGAGCGAAGATCTTATTAAATGTTTAATATCCTCGAATTGTTATCTCATGTGATCCTACGAGTATAACTAAAAAGACTGTAACGATATCGATTTTTTCTTGACTTGATGTTTAAGTCCTTGCAGAGAAAATCCCGTACTCTTTCATGCATTCAAATATTATCAGGATACAAATTACTTACAAAATGCAACTGAAAAAGGAACACTTCATATAATTAAAGCTTAAGGACTATTAGAATGTAATGAAAAAGGACACGGTTCGGCTATTGCATGACAAAAAAAGGATCTCTTCTGTCCAGTGTCGCGTGGAGAGATTCTACAGGAAGGAAACCTACTGTCACAAAATGAGTTGAACCAGCTAACGTAGGAATCTCAAAGGTTGGATCTGGGTATTTTGATGCTCTGTGCAAAAAATTGGCTAATATTATTTAGCCAGGTAATTTCTTACACCGGAGAACACTCATTTTGTTGCATTAAAAAATGACTTTTCTAAAGTCAATTTGAGTGTGTGGATATCAAATCTGAAGTCATTTTGTGTCTGCAAGCTACAGATTTTATGCAATTTTACATTTTTAAAATTTTTTTTTTAGTTTTCGTTATTATAGGAAATTGCATATCAGCCACAATTCTTTTTTCACTCGAATCTTAAATGAAAGTCATTTATGTATATTTATTAAAGCAAACGAAACAGACCATTAACATGTAATTATAGAGTCAATTACACTATTGTGGATTTTGCCATATTTTCTAGGAGCGTTTCTTTGAAAACATTAGTCTCTATCCCAAAGTTAGATTAGCATCATTCAGACCATCACCACAGCTGATGGAGGCTTATCAATTTCTTTGTGTATTTTATTCAGGCAGGAATTTGCTTTTGTAACTTTTGCGTTTGTACACTTTATTTGGACAATGTCGTTTAATGCTCCAGCAGTAGTCAGCCATCAAACTTTTGTTCTAGCACCTTTGATAGCGTTCTTCAACGATCTTTAGGTTTTGGTGGAATCGTTCTCCTTGTTTGTCACTCACAGTCCCCACGTTGTCAGGGATCTTATCAAGGCTTCTGTTCAAAAAATCAAGCTTGATGCTTATGTTGCACCCGAGATTACGAAAAGCGAAGAGCATTCTGTTCACAAGTTCACTGTAGTTCTCCGCCTTAATGTTTCCAAGGAAGTTCTGAACGACTGCCACAAAGGACAAACATGTTACCTTTCCTAAAGCGGTCATCTTAGCATCAAACTAATCATCACGAATTAGGGTTTGAATCTGTGGGCCATGAAACATGCCCACTTTGATCTTCTTAAATGGTAACCCTGGTAAAGCTGTGAAGATGTGTTGGAAACATTCACCTTCGGTTTTCAGTACCTTGACAAAAATTGCTTTCATTCATTCAACAGAACTCGCTTTTTTAAAATTTGTTGAAGTGCAGATTGGTGTTGTGTTTTCATTAAGTCAGAATTTACAATAAAAACACGGATAAAAACAATAACTCAGGCAGGAGAGACCATCAAGCATAAGGATTATTATTATTATCATTATTACTACTATTTTTTATTATTATTATCATTATTATCATCGTTATTATTTTCTAAGTCCAAAGCATTTGCAATTGATGTTCTTAATGCCGCTTTATTCCTTTTGGGCTAACCACAACTAGCAGCCAAAGGCCAAAAGGTTTCTTTCTCCTTACATTTGTAAAACTTTTCTAAGAATCCTAGCTGTTCCTAATAAGGCTGTCTTTTGTATTATACCAATGTCTAAGTCAATTTTTATCTTGTCAGTCCATCTCTTGAAATTTTTGCTTGCACGCCCTAAAGCTCCAACAAAAATTGGTACAACACGAGCATTCTTCAGTGACCAAAGCCTTTTTAATTCAATTTTTAGGTTTTGACATTTTTCAATCTTTTCCCGTTCCTTATCATGTACCCTACAATCTTCCTGGTACAGCAACATGAATAAGGATACAAGATTTGCTTTTCTTACCAACTACAATTATTATTATTATTTTCATTATTACTATCATCATTGATATTATTTTTATCATTATTCCTATACCAAGGCGATGATGTTATGCCCATGCTTTTCTTGAGAGCACGCTAGAACCTTCAAGTTTAGGTCAGATGGTAATAAGTGGGGCAGGTCACGGAAATTCTCAAATACATCTGCTAAAAGCAAAACATCCGTCTTGAGGTAGAGATCGTGATAGTCTCCGAGAGTGTGGATATTAAACGTAGACCAGACGCTGATAGCATGATCATAGTCAGCAGTAGAAATGCTTTCTATGGTGAGGGAACTGTAAAATGTCTCTAGTGGGGGGAGCGTGGTTTCCTGAAAACGCTCCCAACTATCCATATACTCGTAAGGGTAGACACCTCTACGAAATATAAGAGGAAAATGGTCTTGGGGGCTCCAGTGTTGAATATGGTGGAATTGATCTGAGGATAAGTTACCAACAAGACTGTCCAGGGAGGCTAACATGAACTGAACCGAATTTGGGAAGCGCAACCCACCTACATGAAAAGAGATGTACTTCTCCATATTGTTGGCAATGCAGGCCAACTTATCATGGCCAGGAAGATAGCCGAGCGGGATGAGGTGACTATCATAGCCTCTGAAATTGTGGAAAATGACAGGGATTTTCATGCGTTCAGAGTCAATGCCGTAATTAAGCTTGCAATCACTGTGAGCGGAGCCTCGATACTTTCCAGTAGTGTGGCAGTCGTCTAATACCTTGTCTGCACCTAATGGGAATTCACAAATATGACACTCTTCCGCGGCATCATAGGCGGCTTGGCCTTCGGGCGTCATGGTGACCGGTTTGACCTTGAAATCCGCGTAAATGACAAAAGGGTGCTTGAGTTGATTACACTGGGGAACAATTTTCAATTTTTTTCAAAAGTTGTTGTATTTCTGCTATATTAACATTGTGTTTATTTTTGTTCTTTTAGACTATATATATATATTTGAGTTATTAGTTGCTTTGAGCTAATATTACACGGTTTACTACAATCAAAGCAACTAATTGGCAATGGAGAGATTTATGAAGCCTGAAAGACTTGGCACTAATCCAGATACGACTGATGCTGATAAAGTATATAAACATTGGTTTAGAACTTTTACTAATTTCATAGACTCCTTAGACAATAATCGTGAAGCCACTGATGGTAGTGGAGCTAGAGCCAGAAAAGTTAACAAGTTCAATATTCTGATCAACTATATCGAACCAAACATATATGAGTATATCTCAGACTGTAATACGTATGAAGAAGCTATTGAGACATTAAAGAATGTATATATTAAACCGAAAAATGTAATCCTCGCTAGGCACATTTTATCAACTAGAAAACAGCAGGTGGGAGAAACCATTGACCAGTTTCTGAATGAGCTAAAAACCCTTGCTAAAGATTGTAATTTTACTCCTGTGAGTGCCGATGAGTACAAATCAGAAATGATACGAGACGCCTTTATAAATGGCATATCATCGAAC
>RDPX01000138.1:808428-820294 GCA_003991215.1 Morbakka virulenta | reverse complement strand
CCCTCAATGTCCCTCAATGTCCCTCACTATCCCTCGTCGCTCCTTGTAATACTTGACCCATAAACTTGCAGCTCCCTTGCGTCCCTGGCGTGCCTGGCGTCCCTGACCCATGAACTTGCGGCTCCCTTCTACTTAAAAACCAAACCTGGGCAAGCAATGCCAAAGGCTCTAGTCAAAATAAAGTTCAAAAGCAGTACATGTATATTCTATGATATGCATTTCTTAACTTAAGAAGCACTGTAACACTTCATTGAGAGGATGTAATGTAATCTTTACCATTATAGGAAAAGCAAATTAAATAAAGTTGAATTACTAAATTCCACGAGGAAGTAACTTGGAACTGTGTGGTGTCATATTCAAAAAGAGTTATCTTTGATTGGACAAACTATTCAGTTATTAGTTGTTTAACTCGGCCATCATTTCCAATTTCCGAAAATTACAATTTGTTGTCTACTGATCACATCTTTTAAACATTTCTTTGAAACAAATTGACATTGAAGCCGATATTTTTTTAATAAATCTGTTTATTATGTTTAAAATTTCTTTAAAAACTGAACATATTAATGAAGCATCATAGTGGAACGACATTATACTCTGCATCCAAGGTTGCTTAAAGTTATCCAGCTAAACGAAGGGATCGCCTCTGTCCTTTGTTGTTGTGAAGACATGAATTTCCATTGAAAACAAAAGCGTTTGGGCTTATTTTTACCTTTAATATCCTTGATATTTAGCAAGGAGACACAAAAGCCAACTTTCATGTAGGATATACCGTCATAAGTACACTACTCATAGGCTGACTTAGTATTGTGAATAGCAGCTTTACAGTGATTACGAGCAGTGGTGAACAGCGCTTTGATTGTTACACAGTTACCAGTGCAGGTAAAACAAAACCGTGGCAATAACTTTAGTTTTATCCAGAATTTGAGGGAACACGAGCATGTTTATACCAGCAAAGATCATCCTTATGATCCATATTATCCATATGATCCATATGATCCATATGCTCTGGTATTACACAACTGTTATTGAAGTAACCTTCCTAGGTGCTACCGAAAAAACCGGTTTCCTACCCAGCAGTCGGGAAGAAGCAATTAGGAAACAGCTTAATTCGGTACTCTTACATAGAAATACAACAAGAGAAGGAAAAATGAGTGGAGTCATGAGAGTTAATCTGGGGGAAAAGTACCAATGTCTAATGTCCCTAATCTACTCCAACCCAATCCATCATTCCCTCACCATTTCTCTTAACAACGAGGTTCCTTTATAAAGTAAATTTGATAGATCTAGAGAACAGGGTTGTTAAGCTTCGTCTAAATTGGACTATGGTTCTAAACTACATAATGTGCGAACATTGTGTATAAAAGTGCAAAATTAAGAATTAAATGAATCTGTTAAATGTAAAGTCAAGAGACCAACAATTTAGTAAATATTTTCTTTATTTCACACATCATCAGACCAAACTGAAACATAGAAAGAATACAACTACTCAGTTATATGGCTACAATAAGAGAAAAAAACATGACATAATTTTGTAATCAAGAATGTTCTGCAGTCATCAGNATGCCAAAGGCTCTAGTCAAAATAAAGTTCAAAAGCAGTACATGTATATTCTATGATATGCATTTCTGAACTTAAGAAGTACTGTAACACTTCATTGAGAGGATGTAATGTAATCTTTACCATTATAGGAAAAGCAAATTAAATGAAGTTGAATTACTAAATTCCACGAGGAAGTAACTTTGAACTGTGTGGTGTCATATTCAAAAAGATTTATCTTTGATAGGACAAACTATTCAGTTATTAGTTATTTAACTCGGCCATCATTTCCAGTTTCCTAAAATTACAATTTGTTGTCTACTGATCACATCTTTTAAACATTTCTTTGAAACAAATTGACATTGAAGCCGATATTTTTTTTAGTAAATCTGTTTATTATGTTTAAAATTTCTTTAAAAACTGAACATATTAATGAAGCATCATAGTGGAACGACATTAAACTCTGCATCCAAGGTTGCTTAAAGTTATTCAGCTAAACGAAGGGATCGCCTCTGTCCTTTGTTGTTGTGAAGACATGAATTTCCATTGAAAACAAAAGCGTTTGGGCTTATTTTTACCTTTAATATCCTTGATATTTAGCAAGGAGACACAAAAGCCAACTTTCATGTAGGATATACCGTCATAAGTACACTACTCATAGGCTGACTTACTATTGTGAATAGCAGCTTTACAGTGATTACGAGCAGTGGTGAACAGCGCTTTGATTGTTACACAGTTACCAGTGCAGGTAAAACAAAACCGTGGCAATGACTTTAGTTTTATCCAGAATTTGAGGGAACAGGAGCATGTTTATACCAGCAAAGATCATCCTTATGATCCATATTATCCATATGATCCATATGATCCAGTGCATATGATCCATATGATCCATATGATCCATATGATCGATATGATCCATATGCTCTGGTATTACACAACTGTTATTGAAGTAACCTTCCTAGGTGCTACCGAAAAAAACGGTTTCCTACCCAGCAGTCGGGAAGAAGCAATTAGGAAACAGCTTAATTCGGTACTCTTACATAGAAATACAACAAGAGAAGGAAAAATGAGTGGAGTCATGAGAGTTAATCTGGGGGAAAAGTACCAATGTCTAATGTCCCTAATCTACTCCAACCCAATCCATCATTCCCTCACCATTTCTCTTAACAACGAGGTTCCTTTATAAAGTAAATTTGATAGATCTAGAGAACAGGGTTGTTAAGCTTCGTCTAAATTGGACTATGGTTCTAAACTACATAATGTGCGAACATTGTGTATAAAAGTGCAAAATTAAGAATTAAATGAATCTGTTAAATGTAAAGTCAAGAGACCAACAATTTAGTAAATATTTTCTTTATTTCACACATCATCAGACCAAACTGAAACATAGAAAGAATACAACTACTCAGTTATATGGCTACAATAAGAGAAAAAAACATGACATAATTTTGTAATCAAGAATGTTCTGCAGTCATCAGTAGCTAACAACAACCAGATCTTGATTGTCAGCGTCCTTCTCATGCTTGGTGTTAATCTTTGGCTTCAGATCTTTTATCCAGAATGCTTCTAGCGTGAGAAGATAAGCTTCCCCTCTAGATGTTGATTTTAGGGTCTCTATGTCCTCATTTGATAATGTACTAGTACAACTTGCTAAGTGTCTCTTGACTGGACCTGTTATGGTAAAATGTTTTTTGATGAGGGTTTGGAGATGCCGGCTAGTTTGTCCCACATAGCACGCATTACAGAGTGGACATTTAACTATTTTGATCTAACTGATGTACTTTTTAATAGCACTCATTATTTTTTTCAATATAAAAAAGTTTTGAAAAAAGTTCTTAGATTCGCATTGTGTTACAATTGGTTTGATTTTCTGCCAACTGTCATGATGACAGCCAACTTGCACATTTGTCTCATTTTGAAGGAGTCCGTTGAATTTTGTTGGGCCTGGTTAAAACACGCCGCCTTTCGTGATTGTTACATAAATGAGTGAAAATGTTCCTCGTGAATTGTCAACATTCACTTGCTGCGTTGGATGATCAGTGAAGAACATGGGAAGTTTAAAGGAAATTTGTTTTGGTCTGCCAGTTGATCCATTGCCACGATCGCGAGAGCGTGATCATGCAGTGGCACACGCACCGGCAAGAACTCCTAATTTGTCTTCGGAGGAGGAGCTTGTAAGTAGTATCAAGCGTTTTAATGTTATTTTTTTTGTATTTTTCGTTTCATGTGATATGTTTCAGTTTTAAAGAGCAATTGCAGTAACGCTTCCCCGACAATAGATGTAGAATCACCACAAGGTATCATTTAGATTACAAACACAGAAAACAATCACAGGAGAGTTTTAGGATGCTTTGGTAAGCCATTGTGTAAGTAGGGGTAAATAGTTACCTTATTAGACGCTGTAATTTGGAAGTAGAGATTTCAGCGTACACAATTATGGGTAACTCTCAAACCTTCCTTCAGGCAACTGCACCAAGTATTCAAAATATCTAGACCTGGCCGGCATTTTTGAGGAGGATAAGAGACACAACTCGTCTGGCGTCTCTGTTCACCCACCGACATGTCGTTTGCTGTGGATGTGATCAAATTGATATCCTATGATGACCCTGCGCCTATTTGGGAGAGTGGCACCCATATTCGGCTAACTTTTAACTATTACCGGGAAAGCTTTGTCACTATGGGTGAATTTAAATGCTCAATGCGCTTTCTGCTATTTTAGCTGATTCAAGTGAAATCAGTTATAATGCTCCAGGCCACATAATGACTAGGTATTTTATCAACTACTGATCACTTTGCACAACGACAGGATGGCAGAATATCACTATGGTTTCTGTTCACCCTTATCCGGTCTCAGCTCACGTATAAATGAAACCACCAAAATATTTTGAAACCTTAGCAAGTAAATGAGACGTGCGGGATAAATATTATATTGTATTGATTAAAGCCTTTAAATACCATTTATTTACCTATCAGGACATGGGATAAAAGCTGTACGAATCCAGTTGGCCTTTTGCTGGGTTGACATGTTAGGACTCAAAATGCTTATATTATATAGCTTGAAGGCCTTGCATGTGGAAAAACACTTTGAGTTGAGTAATCGGAGGCAACTAAAAATTTCTATGGAATCAAGCGAGGGGGCAGCCTTTGTGTTTCGAAAAATAACACATTTATAAGTAACATTGTCAAACAACCCCTGTAACTTTCGAACCCTTGCAACATAAGCACGCTTACAGTATGCCCCTACCAAATTAGGTGGAAGCGGCCACATGGTTACCCCAATTGTGATCTGGTCCTGCAGGCAGTGCACGATTGGAATAGTCTAGCATTTATGTAGAAAATGTACTTTATTCCCACTTGACAGTTCTTAATTGGCAACCAGTGCTGTCTTTTTGGCGAGTCTTGTTTCCAGGTGGACATATTGTTAGTCTGACAACCTGTCAAACACCACCTCAATTTCAGTAGCACTGGGTCCACCTATTACAAATAGTATATATTTAATACAATAATATATATTATTTATTTGTTATACATCAACTGATAAGTTTGTGCAACGTAACAGAGTTAAAGTGGGCAACTGATAGAGCCAAAAATTTAAGATCTTTTCAAAATAAGAACTTAAATAAGAATCATTATTATTATTATTATTATTATTATTATTATTATTATTTCTCAATCTTTATACAGGATAAAACTTCAGTATTTACAATATATGCAAGATATACAAAGTAAAACTGCTATCCTAGTTTGTCCTTATTACGTTGAACTAAAGTAGATTCTGGTCTTGCTCAGGGTAAATCTCATCACAGGAAATGTTCTGTACTGCTCAAAAATTTTATTTCACAAAGAAAAGTACTTTTATAAAGTTTACAAATAAACATTTCTTTTTTGGTTTTTACAACAGCAAGCACTTCAAAATGCATTGCGGTACTTCCCACCATCAACTCACTCAGTTCTTGCTGAAGAATTTGCAGAGGAATTACACAGTTATGGTCACATCTATATGTACAGATTCAGACCAACCCTTGAAATGAGGTAGGTTTCTGAAACATGGATTCACTAGGATATTTTATGGGAATGCTGATGAAGTCAGAATTCATTTTTCAGTTGCAATGATGAAGATCAAGTTCATGCAAGAGAATACCTGTTAAGTTTAGATTTAATATTGCAACATTTTTTGATTGTAATTTACTATATGAAATCCTAGCACTCAAAGTCATTTTGCCACAAAAATCAAACTACTACCCAACGTTTTTCCAATTAAGTTTAGGAACCAAAAATAAATGTGTTTTTGAGGGTATTAATTTGTATTAGTTTGTATTAGTTTTACATTGTTTGAAAGCCAGAGGAAGCTTTAAACTGGCAGTGAACAACAACTAAGTTCACATCTGAAATAATTCTGTCTTTCCCAAAATCACAGTTCTACTTATATGAAATTTTCAAATATTCAGTTGCATCATCAATACATATCCAAAACAATACTCCAACATTTAATCAAATTACAATGGCATAGAATGTAATAAGTTTGTCAGTCATTTGGTAATCAAATTCTGTTGTATCATCACTTCATCACCAGATTTTGTAATTAATAATTATTCTAGTTGTTCTGCCCACATAGTACTTGTAAACATATGCCAGTTCAAATCAACATGGCTTACTCATATTGCAGGTTGTCTTTGTAAATAATTATAGGAATGTTTGCTGATGTGATTATTTACNTTTTGGCGAGTCTTGTTTCCAGGTGGACATATTGTTAGTCTGACAACCTGTCAAACACCACCTCAATTTCAGTAGCACTGGGTCCACCTATTACAAATAGTATATATTTAATACAATAATATATATTATTTATTTGTTATACATCAACTGATAAGTTTGTGCAACGTAACAGAGTTAAAGTGGGCAACTGATAGAGCCAAAAATTTAAGATCTTTTCAAAATAAGAACTTAAATAAGAATCATTATTATTATTATTATTATTATTATTATTATTATTTCTCAATCTTTATACAGGATAAAACTTCAGTATTTACAATATATGCAAGATATACAAAGTAAAACTGCTATCCTAGTTTGTCCTTATTACGTTGAACTAAAGTAGATTCTGGTCTTGCTCAGGGTAAATCTCATCACAGGAAATGTTCTGTACTGCTCAAAAATTTTATTTCACAAAGAAAAGTACTTTTATAAAGTTTACAAATAAACATTTCTTTTTTGGTTTTTACAACAGCAAGCACTTCAAAATGCATTGCGGTACTTCCCACCATCAACTCACTCAGTTCTTGCTGAAGAATTTGCAGAGGAATTACACAGTTATGGTCACATCTATATGTACAGATTCAGACCAACCCTTGAAATGAGGTAGGTTTCTGAAACATGGATTCACTAGGATATTTTATGGGAATGCTGATGAAGTCAGAATTCATTTTTCAGTTGCAATGATGAAGATCAAGTTCATGCAAGAGAATACCTGTTAAGTTTAGATTTAATATTGCAACATTATTCACATCTGAAATAATTCTGTCTTTCCCAAAATCACAGTTCTACTTATATGAAATTTTCAAATATTCAGTTGCATCATCAATACATATCCAAAACAATACTCCAACATTTAATCAAATTACAATGGCATAGAATGTAATAAGTTTGTCAGTCATTTGGTAATCAAATTCTGTTGTATCATCACTTCATCACCAGATTTTGTAATTAATAATTATTCTAGTTGTTCTGCCCACATAGTACTTGTAAACATATGCCAGTTCAAATCAACATGGCTTACTCATATTGCAGGTTGTCTTTGTAAATAATTATAGGAATGTTTGCTGATGTGATTATTTACTTCACAACATTCACATCATATTGAATGCAGTATGATTTTGAAGAGCTAGGTGGAGATTAAGCTTTTTACTTTAAGAAACAAATGAAAATTTGGTTGTCCAAATTTTTTATTCATGTAAGACCTACTTTTCCACCAATAAGATAAATGAGCTCAGAAACAAAATAACAAATGAACACTAAAACAAACCCCTTGTTTTTGCATATGGTAATTTGAGAATGAAACTGATGATCTATTTACTCATAAATGCATTTTTGGAGATACATCTGTCATGTTTCAGTACCATCTCAAATCTATGTTAAAGTAACAGCTGATACCACACAAGTTTCTTATCAGCTTGAACTTTTTTGTGTACATGTATGAATATAATTATTAGGTCATCTGCATATGAGGAGGTGTTTAAGTTGTCTGGTAGTGCAAGTATATCACACATGTATGAATTTAAAAATATTGGACTTACAAAAAGCCTTTGGGAACAT
Source organism: Morbakka virulenta (assembly GCA_003991215.1). Taxonomy (NCBI): domain Eukaryota; kingdom Metazoa; phylum Cnidaria; class Cubozoa; order Carybdeida; family Carukiidae; genus Morbakka; species Morbakka virulenta. The sequence continues at coordinate 812,446 of RDPX01000138.1, read as the reverse complement.
GGTTGCTTAAGTTTCTGATTTTGGATGACTTGCTATTGTAGTGTATGAAAGCTTTTCTGTTGGTTAAGTAGTTGGTGAGCCAGTGTTTGGTATTGTTGTGTAGTGTGGTGTTGCAGATTTTATTTATAAGTCCACATTGTGGAGGGCACCTTGAATTGATGCCATCTTGTTTGGTGTTGTTGGGTTTTTTTTCGAGATTGATGATTAATTATTGTTGTGGTAGAGTGATGTGGTATGTATTTATGTTATGTGGATTACAGTGGTATGTGTAGTGTGGGTTTGAGTAACATAAGGCATTTTACAACTTTCATTGGCGTGCAGAGTAGTGTCATGGATCTGTAGGAGGCAGCTTGTGTTGGTGTTTTGTTTGGTTTCAAAAGTCCTATCATTTTACCTATTTTTCAAATGTATGGTGTTATGCAGTGTGCATATGAATAATTGGCTATATTAGTGAGTACTTGTATGCTATTGAGGCCAAGATCTTTTTAGTGAATATTTGAGATGTTATTAATGCCCATGGCTGAGGAGATTTTACAGTGTCTACTGCTGTGATGAACATTACTGTGAGATCTAGTGAGAATGGTTGTTTGCATCTTTAGGTGAATCTCTCTTCTTTGTATATGGGGAGGAGAATGATTTTTGAGTAGTAATGTATTAGGATGTTGGGTTCTTGTTTATGTGAAGGCACCCCATCTGGTGTCATGACTGAAGCATTACTTTTGGAGTGAGAGAAAGGTGTCAAATGAGGTGAGGGGTAGTAATGTTATTATAGGAAGGTGGACTTACAATAGGTCTTTGTATTTTCCATGTGATTGATGATGCTATGTTGGGTGCACAGAAAGTTAAGTCTTTGGAATTGAGGATGAAGATTGTTTGGTGGTGGTGGTGTGTGTATGTGTGTGCATGACTCTGTTGCTTAATATGTTGTTGTTGTTGTTCCATCATTCTCCATGATGACTATGACATCATATACACAGGGAATACTACTAGATGCGGTGAGTTTGGCTGTGGCTGATCCGTCCAATGTGAGCACAGTAAGCTCTGCCACAGGACAGACACAGGTGGTCAGCTAGAGGAGAGGAATGTGTGGCAGCTCATGTTTAATGTGTAAGGTTGGTCTGATTGTGTTGAAATATTTGTGCCTCTTTTTGTGATGTTTTGGTGAGCATAACATTTTTTGTGTTTTGTACTGAAGTCTTCATTCAGAAGGACATCAAGGAGGGTATTCATTGCCTGCAATTTGACTGTGTAGTTTGTTGTAGTTGTAGTTTGTAAGGTGCTAGAGTCTTGGTAGTGGAGGAGTGGGTGGGCAGGTGTAGGAATAGGTGAAGTGTTTGGAGCTGGTTGGTTAGTGTATGGTTGGGAGAGAAGTACTTGTTGGCAGTAGGTGTGATGCATGTCTAACATGTGTTGTACTTTTTTAGTGTTTTAATCATGGTGCAGTAAAGATACACCAATCTCCTGCATGAATTGGAGTGTACAGACTCATGCTCCTGTGATAGGTGTACTGCAGATTGGACATTTGTATGGACCATTGTTTTGTTCAATGTCACTGGCTAGGCATAGTTGTAGAGATGCAGCAGCCTGGTTAATTCATCCCTTTTAAAGGTAAAAGTAATGAAGAAAGCTACATGGCAATATTTACAGTGTACAATAAATCACCTAAAGAACATATATTAATAAGGAAATTAATATTTGGTGATTAATAGGCACTTTTAGATCATTTTTTTGGTGTCTCATTCTATACTCCATTTATAAAAAATCAAAGAGAAATGTGTGTTAGATGAAACTACCATTATAAATAGTAGGAAAATAAATTATATGTAGTAAACAAGTAAGAGCAGCATAAAATTGGGTAGAAGAAGTGAAGAATGAACACTTCAAATGTATGACTTAATGCTACTTTTTATCTGAAATTAGATTTTTAAAACAGCAAATAATTCCAAATTTGTAAATATAATTATTGTAGGTAAATAGAGGAGAACCTAGTGCTGTCTGGAGCATCTTATCAAAGTGACACTGCATCATAGCTCTCACAATAGATACATGACATGGAAATCAGGTCCACAATGAACGATTTTTTGGCCCTAATTGCCACCAAAATGATCATAATAATAAAGCATGATATATGTTCAGCATTGGGTTATAAATTACAGTGACACCAAATTTAAGCAATCTATTTTGCCTGCTTGAATTTTTAGAGTATAGGAAAAAGGGCATGTATTGCCCCCATTCAGAGTCCAAAAGGCACCTCAGTGGTCATTTTACAAAGTAAAATGGCCTTTGATGAACACAGAACTTCAAAGGACCCTGATATCAAATCTGAGCTTGCTTTATTACCTGATTTATATTAGAATTTTGGTTGAAGGTCTTTGATAATGGGCCTATAAGACTTCCATAGTAGGTTCCTGTAAGTTGATGGGAAAAAATAAGTCCATATTCAACACAGTATGGCAAAGTACCATGTTGCAAAACTTTAGCTTTTTATGTTGCCAGGCACAGTTACATTTTGAATTGTTGCTAATTGTCTTTCAAAACTGATGCACATTTTTTTTCTTTGGTTTTTTTTTTGGAGGGGGGGGGTTGTCTTAACATCATTTTTCCCCAGCAATTGGGGCTCAGACAATGCCCTTCAGAGGGACTTTGATTTGGCAGTGAGGAATTTCTTGGCCGGATGCCCTTCCTGACGCCAACCAATGGCTTTTTTTTTGTTTGCCAAGTTCAAAATTCTCTTCGACAGCTCGGGGAATCGAACCCGGAACTCTTGGTTACTGTACAGTTGCACTAACCATTAAGCCACAGCTCCTTTTTAGTTCCTAATAGCTCCCCAGCTATCATAATGCAAAATAACATAGGTTTTGTTCAAGGCAGAGTTCCAAAGTATCCTAACTCCAAATTAGGTCTTCCTGGTTGAAGTCATTTTTTTAAATGTAGGCCATTACCTTTTGAGAATGGACCCACATTATCCAGTGTGTAAAAGACTCCTTGATGGTAATACAAAGAAGCAATATTCACCATAAGGTCACATACCAATCTGATACCAGTTTGTAGGTGGATTGTACATTATTATCTTTGTTAAATGAATGCAAGTGACCTTTCTATACCCTGTCAGTGGCCCCACCAGTCATAAAAAATAATGTAGCCATTGTTTAGCTCATGGCTGCATGGTACACTCATACCAAAGCTGAACTTTATACATTGGTTGGTCTGTGATTTTTTTAGGGGCCATATAGAAACACACACAGACGTACACAAACTTCAAGTTTTTGAAATGTAGATATCATAACTGAAAACTTTTTAAAGTAACTGTGGAATGTAAAGTTTTTATACCATTAATTAAATGCAGTATATTAATTGACATAATTACTACTTTTTTGAAAATAGGGCATACCCTATTAGTGAGTATCCTGCAAGATGTAGACAAGCAGCAGCAGTAATGCATATGATCATGAACAATCTTGATCCCAGGGTGGCTCAGGTAGGTTTAGCTGTGTTATGAAAATTTGTATTTGGGAATATCATGTATTGGCAGCTTTAAAGCTTACTTGCCATTATAATTTTGTGAATGACTAGATCCAGACTAGACTAGAGCATGCCCTGACTAGACATAGATCAGAATCAATCCTCTTACAATAGAACAATATTTGCTTAACTTATGACAGTCATTAACCATCAACCAGCTTTACTTTAAGGACACTTGTTGGACAGTGAAAATATATTAGTTTTTAATATATATATATATAACTGTGTGGTTTCTTTTTCATGGATTCTCTGGCATTTATCTTCTTTGCCAGCACTTGTTAATATCATTTGTAGTATTAGTATTTTATTTATTAAATTATAGTGTCAAGCAGTGTTTATTTTTCATATACATGTATTGAAAATTATTTCAGTGTTTAGATTAATTTTGAATTGTTTATGTTATATGTCAGTCCAGTATGACTCTTGATGATCACATATTTTAATTTATTTGTATACCTGCTGCTTTAATCTGTGCATTTGTTTGTAAATTAGTGAA
>RDPX01000138.1:745359-762099 GCA_003991215.1 Morbakka virulenta | reverse complement strand
TTACTCTATCTATATATCGATAACAAGTGCTCTCTCTCTCTCTCTCTCTCTCTCTCTCTCTCTCTCTCTCTCTCTCTCTCTCTCTCTCTCTCTCTCTCTCTATATATATATATATATATATATATATATATATATATATATATATATATATATATATATACATCTATCTAGATTGGAAATTAGGAATGAATATTTTTTTAATGTTAAGTATAGACTGGTAGCTGATGGTGAATATACTGTATATTGGATGTAATACAAAATTGCATCACTTTAAAATTTCATTTCGTGACCTCTGCGACCGATGTCCAGCACTCTCCTGATGAATACGCTTTAAAACAAAGAATATTATATGAATTTATTTAGGTTTTTGACCATGTATGCTACTTTAAAAATCTTTTTTCATATTGATTATCATTCATAAAGGTATCATTTGGCCCATTAAGTTAGAGCTAGCAAACAGATGGAGTATTATTCTGTTTTGATGATATAACAATGTCACAGAAAATCCTGTGTTATTCAGAATGGTATTCTTTTGCTTGTAGGTGCAGATGTTTTTAAGCCCGACTCCATGGGGGCGGCTTTTCGCTATCCATCATATGTACAGGATATCATGGGGTAAGTGGAAAAAACGCTTTTAAAGTTTCACTGTGAATTGAATAAGCACATTAGCTGGTTTGACTGAAGAAGACATACAATTTTTCACGAATTTTTTTCTCTTATTTTTCAGACCTTGTTTTTAAATGATTAAGTACACCATATTACGATAGACAAAGCAAATGGAATATAATAAGGTGTATCAAAATAAAATACAAAGTTTTCCATGGTCAGGCTCAGTCAGACGATAAAAGAAGTATCTCTCGAAACTCAGAAAAAGCTTAAGTCGCATGACATGATAAAGCTTCCCGATTTATGATTTTATCTGTGTACGGATTACGTAAAATAAACGTAGTTAGTAAACTAATTTTGAACTGGAAACATCAGTTAATATATTTGAGAATTATAGCTAGTTGATATTGTCTGAGTTTGCAGGTCTTAGACTGAATTAGATGGTTTGTTTTTCCCTTTTTCTTTGGAAGCATTTCCGACAAAAGGATTAGAACTAACTGGATTTGTTTGCTGGTGCTTCTTTCGATCCAGGTTTTAACATATACCCTGTTATTTTGTTTTTTCAATGTGCATGACCCAACCTCACAGTAATCATCTTACTTGGTTTAATTTGTTGACCAAGCAGAATTCACTGCTACTGGAAACGTAACGTACCGAGCTTTTTATTAACTATTAAATCTTGAAAATAAAAATAATAAATAAATAATTTATTTTAATAAATAATAATATATTTTAATAAATAATAATATATTTTAATAAATAATAATATATTTTAATAAATAATAATATATTTTAATAAATAATAAATAAAAGATTATTTATTAAAAATAAATAAATTTATTTTTATTTTAGTAATGTTAAAAGGATAACATAGAAGACAAAACAGCAAAGTCACGTTTTAACGAAGAGAGTCCTTTGTTTCAGGAAAACAACAAAAGTTTTTGTGATCAAACACGCNACGCTTTAAAACAAAGAATATTATATGAATTTATTTAGGTTTTTGACCATGTATGCTACTTTAAAAATCTTTTTTCATATTGATTATCATTCATAAAGGTATCATTTGGCCCATTAAGTTAGAGCTAGCAAACAGATGGAGTATTATTCTGTTTTGATGATATAACAATGTCACAGAAAATCCTGTGTTATTCAGAATGGTATTCTTTTGCTTGTAGGTGCAGATGTTTTTAAGCCCGACTCCATGGGGGCGGCTTTTCGCTATCCATCATATGTACAGGATATCATGGGGTAAGTGGAAAAAACGCTTTTAAAGTTTCACTGTGAATTGAATAAGCACATTAGCTGGTTTGACTGAAGAAGACATACAATTTTTCACGAATTTTTTTCTCTTATTTTTCAGACCTTGTTTTTAAATGATTAAGTACACCATATTACGATAGACAAAGCAAATGGAATATAATAAGGTGTATCAAAATAAAATACAAAGTTTTCCATGGTCAGGCTCAGTCAGACGATAAAAGAAGTATCTCTCGAAACTCAGAAAAAGCTTAAGTCGCATGACATGATAAAGCTTCCCGATTTATGATTTTATCTGTGTACGGATTACGTAAAATAAACGTAGTTAGTAAACTAATTTTGAACTGGAAACATCAGTTAATATATTTGAGAATTATAGCTAGTTGATATTGTCTGAGTTTGCAGGTCTTAGACTGAATTAGATGGTTTGTTTTTCCCTTTTTCTTTGGAAGCATTTCCGACAAAAGGATTAGAACTAACTGGATTTGTTTGCTGGTGCTTCTTTCGTTCCAGGTTTTAAAATATACCCTGTTATTTGGTTTTTCAATGTGCATGACCCAACCTCACAGTAATCATCTTACTTGGTTTAATTTGTTGACCAAGCAGAATTCACTGCTACTGGAAACGTAACGTACCGAGCTTTTTATTAACTATTAAATCTTGAAAATAAAAATAATAAATAAATAATTTATTTTAATAAATAATAATATATTTTAATAAATAATAATATATTTTAATAAATAATAATATATTTTAATAAATAATAATATATTTTAATAAATAATAATATATTTTAATAAATAATAATATATTTTAATAAATAATAATATATTTTAATAAATAATAAATAAAAGATTATTTATTAAAAATAAATAAATTTATTTTTATTTTAGTAATGTTAAAAGGATAACATAGAAGACAAAACAGCAAAGTCACGTTTTAACGAAGAGAGTCCTTTGTTTCAAGAAAACAACAAAAGTTTTTGTGATCAAACACGCACGACGTTCAGATACTGACCAACTCAAAGGGAAAATATTGCACTTCTTATTAGCTAAAGAACGAGAAACCTTTTCGATTCAATGTCGTTTATTGGTGATGCACACAGAAGAACATATTTTTCATGATAGGGTGTCAGACTATCTCATTGAAAAATTGGAATGAGTAATTGGTGCAAGATGGACAAAAAACACAGCATACATTATGGATCGAAGCATCGTAATACCCATTTTCACGATATCGCAAGGTGCCTATTCTTTGAACAAAGATAATTAAGGTACATTTGCTGGAATGAGTAAAGGCCGAAAAACACCCCTGGTCTTTATCTAAAAGCTAAGGAGCTATACAATTCAGTAGCAGCCAATAACACTTCGATGGATAATCAAGTTGATTTGAACGGATAGCAAAACTAACCCACCCCCCACTCACCCACACCCACCATCCCTTTACGTTTTATATCATTTGATTCACGTGCCAAGAAGATAATGTAACCTGAACTCACTTCAGTTAAATGATCTTCACAAGATAAACGTGTCTCTGAAAGTGCTGAGATGCATATATTTAGTCGGTGCAGTTCTTTTGAGACCTACGTTCTGATTTATGAGCATTTTCAAAATCAATCAGAGTTCTTACATTACAACACATATTATGTGATATTCCTTAGCATAATATTTAATATTTATTTAAGCATTCCTGTCATAACGAGGACCCGTCAACCGCAGTAAACTGATCAGCTTGATGGTGACAGGCAATGTTAAACCCACCTTATTTAGCGCTTTACCAACGATAACGTTAGGAAAGATAACGATGTTAGGATTGAATATTTATGTAGACTAGTAACTGCAAAGTTTCAGCTTATTAAGTCTGCCTACGGCACCACTCCTTTATCCTTAAAGGTCAAACAATTTATGATGAAGACATAGATGAGTTGATAAGTCATCTTTACATCAGTGAATTTTATTATTGTGTTCTTTCACGGCACGTACACCACTCTATAAATCTAAGCGCCCAACATGCAGTGACAGGCGTGTGAAAAGTAGCTGGTAACCACTTCCATCGCAGGTTTCTATTTAGAGTTTCCCTCACCAAGACAGACTGTCACCCAATACTAAAGAGTCCTATCTACCCTACGAAAATCGGATTTTAGAGTGCCAAATCGTCGCCCTTGCTCACTCTTTGTTAGACCCAAACATCTCCGCCACCTGAAGATCAGAAGTAGGTCATTTGACTGTCAGAGGCTATTTGAGACACTATGTCACAAAGTGCATTTAATAAAGAAAAAAGGTCCCCATGCTTTTTCTTACTCCGGCATGACAATCTTTAGGAGAGATATATCGTTGGAGAGATATATCGTTGGAGAGAGATAGAGACAGAGAGACAGAGAGACACACACATACAGAGACAGAGAGATTTTTGTTATAGCGAAACTTAATTTTACCTCTTCTTTTTCTTCTTCTCCTTCACATTTCCATACAGCTAATAGCATGATGCCTTAAATGGTTCTTAAGCAAGGCGAATAAGAGAAAGACTAAAATCATTATGTTTCAGTGATAGTTAGACTGCGCATAGTCTACAATCATTACGAATCTGGGTACTTAGACGATAGTTATTTTCTGACTGTAATTCGTAGATTACAGACATTTCTTACCTTCAATAATTAGGTAACAGTTTGTTGTTGCCTGTTTACCATTATTATTTTTTCAGCATATATATTACAGTTGATTGCTTTTTCCTATTGACGGTCTCTATTGACATTTTTATCATTTTGATTATCAGGGACATCTTTTCACTTGGATTTGGACCATTCAGGTAAGGTTTTCTGGTAATTATGATTATGCATTTATAATGTAGTTTGATGTATTTTTGCCATATTAATTTTTTCCATTGCTAGATTAATTTTTCGTTTGAAAAAGTGGCTCAATAAATTTGTTGCAGAACAAGATACTGTTAAATAGTTGTAGAAATAGATCGAGTGAGTGTTGATAGGTTTTCACAGCAGATATCGCAGATTTTGTTGCTTTGGTTATCAATACTTAATTAACTGCTCGATTATTTTCCCAGTTGTATTTCGAATAGGTTGGAGCACTAGTGATATTAGTTGCTTGCACGATCTAATTGCCTTTCTCCACTCAGCGCTTTTGTTAGCTTACTCTTTCATCAGTGATAGATCCTGAAGGTCTTTAGAACCCCCCACCCCCCTCCGTCTAAGCTTAGATCTACCTTGAGGTAGCTGCTACTTACTCTACCTTGAGGTAGCTGCTACTTACTCTACCTTGAGGTAGCTGCTACTTACTCTACCTTGAGGTAGCTGCTACTTACTCTACCTTGAGGTAGCTGCTACTTACTCTACCTTGAGGTAGCTGCTACTTACTCTACCTTGAGGTAGCTGCTACTTACTCTACCTTGAGGTAGCTGCTACTTACTCTACCTTGAGGTAGCTGCTACTTACTCTACCTTGAGGTAGCTGCTACATACTCTACCTTGAGGTAGCTGCTACATACTCTACCTTGAGGTAGCTGCTACTTACTCTACCTTGAGGTAGCTGCTACTTACTCTACCTTGAGGTAGCTGCTACTTACTCTACCTTGAGGTAGCTGCTACTTACTCTACCTTAAGGTAGCTGCTACTTACTCTACCATGAGGTAGCTGCTACTTACTCTACCTTGAGGTAGCTGCTACTTACTCTACCTTGAGGTAGCTGCTACTTACCTTGTGTGTAAGAATCGTCTTTGGCAAGATGACATCATCCGTTCGCCGAAGGTAGCAATGGCAGAGAAGGCGTCCCCATCGTGGGGCTTCGGCAATTCTGAATAGACCTGGCAGTAACAATTACGAATTATTAGTTGAGTTTTTACCATGTCTTTTCTGTACCGATACGTTACTGTGTATTTTACTGTTAAATATTACCTGTTTGGCAACCTGAGACAGTTCATTGTGACACAGTACGGTTGTTATCCTAGACCCGAGAAACTATATCGTTTCACTATCACTTCATTGTGTATCTTTAATGTTGATGATCGACAGCCCATTTTCACAGCTACATTTCAGTTTTGTCCTCAGTTATGAAATATCGCTTTTCTACAGGTTCTAATGTTGCTGTTTTAATTAATCATTCCTGTTTTAGATGGGTTTGTACAAGTGCTTTGCCTTCCGATCTTGAAGAAAGCGACAAAATCGCTATCGAAATCATGGAAAAAATGAATGAAAGTGCACATGGTTGGTTTCGATTTACTCTTAATTATTCATATTTGTTTATATTACAGAAAAAAAATATCAGTAAAGGTAGATAAAAGTAAGCAGCTGATATATATATTTGCTCCATATTAACTCAATGTTCTTATTGATGTATTTGACGACAAATAACTATAAATTATTGATATCTCATTAGAATTCCAAGCATTTAAGTGACAGTTGCATAGATCGTTTTTGTGACTTTAGGTATAATATCGATAAAGAGGATTTAGTGCCAGTACAAGTATAGAAATTACTAAGTGACTGTTGCCCAGATACCTTCAATCTATATAAGAATTCTGTTTTTGTGTGACTTTACTTATAATTAACAATATAGAGGATTTAGCGTCTACTCAAATTGATATTTGCTTTTTATTGTAAGATAATTTGCGATCACTATGTCACTTGTCTTAGGAAATATAGCGGTACTCATGACTGAAATAGAGAATACAGCCAGAAAGCATAATTATTAAACATTTTAGTTTGATACCATGATAATCAATTTGCCTTGTTAATGATTTTTTATTCGGTGACCTACCTGTGTTGTGATTTTTAATTTATCATTGCTCGTAATACATTGACATTACTTTTTAAGAAAACAACTTATTTTGAAATATTCAGACACATCTTGATAGAATATTGGCAAAAGCGATAAAGTGGTCATTAGAACCTTGTTTTCGGCCTGATTTGATCTATCCAATTTGGGGTTTTTTTGAAGAAAAAACTTCACTTCAGTCATATGAAACAAGGTTTTTTAGCAAATCAGTGAAAGGGTTACTTAGTTATTCCATTCCAAAATATATATATATAATTGCTATGGTATGACAGATGTAACTTATTTTTTGAACGTTTAAAGAGTTCGGTCATTTAATTTGTAATGGTATTTTCAAATACAATAAAGCCAATATTTTGTTCATTTTGAAACCGTCCCTTGCAACACCCATAAACATAGAGCTTAAAGTAATGTCTTGAAGTATTGTATTCATTGTATTCATTGTATTTATTGTATTCATAGCTATTCTTCTTCTTTCAACTGTTGTCACATTTGAGTCAGTCGCTAAAGGTTTCCTCTTCCTTACTTTACAGTATTTACGATCATCCTCTCCTTCACCCCACATTCTGTTATCATTTGTTATTCATTTATTCACTTCGCCTGCCCCGCATCTCCATTTCCGTCCTCTGCTAATTGAATCTTCTTCTCCTCTCTATATTACACGCTGGATTATTTTAGGCGACCCACTTTTGCCTTATGCGCTGTACAGCGTGTTCATTATGCGGATAGCAGCACTTTCTCTATGCCTCCTTAGCCGAATTCCTGCTTTTCATCGGACCTTGCGCATCTATGTTTGCTGAAATCAATTTCCTTCCTATTTTCATAGAGCCTTTGTCTCTGCGCCGTTTAGGCAAAAAGTCTTGGAATTGTCATATGGACTTTTAACTCTGCCTTTGAAGAAAATCTGTTGTCCGAAACCACTCATTTAATATCCTTTCACTTGTTCCAGCCAGCTTCACTCGCTAACTGCTTTCTCCGTTCCTTCTGCGAAGACTGAAACTTGGACTCACTCCTTTGTTGTTTTCTTCTATTTTATCCATACTGGTAGTCATGAAAAGGAGTAATACAACAATACGGTCTTAATTACCAGCTGATACTAATCTGTCTTTACTTTTTCTTTTAGTTTCTTCCAATGCTAAGGCCCAACTTCGAGATAATATCAAATGGATGAAGGAAGCAGGCCAACATAAATTGGTAAGATACGTAAAACAAAAGGAAACTTGTTATTTTTATTCTTTGATGTTGTTTTAATGGTGTTTAGTGTAACTCTAACAAAATGTATTTTGCACAGTTAGTCGCAGTTTTATTGTTAGGGAGATGTTACATATAGAAAAAAAGGTATTGTATGATTTATGAAAGTTGCAGGGACCACAGACAAAACAAGAGAGGGAAGATTGAGATGGTATGCATGGACATAATATGCAAGGAAGGCCTGAATAACACCCAAGAACAACCTGAGAAACACTATTGTAGTTTATGTCGCAAACAGGGAAATAACAAATACCCAATCTATATCTAATGCAACAATACCAGACTTAGTACTGTACTAAGATATCTTTCCATGTATTGTCAGTTATCAGGCTAGGAGTGGGGAGTGCTGTAGTTATAAGTTGCTGTCGTACAACAACAACCGCTTGAGCAATGTGCTTTTCCTCACTGGTTGTGGGGCGGCACTTGCAAGGTTGAAGTAACTGGTTGCCATTTTGATTTGTTTTTCTATTTTATCTCACGCTTATGGGTACTGTACATGTGCCTGCATTCAACTTACTTGGCCTGCTGCTGGGCGCTGAATGTTGGTTTTTCACCAATCTATCACTAGATTGTGTATAACCACTCGATAATAATAATGATAATGATAACGATATGTACTGTCTACCATCAGAAAACAAAAAACAACATGACCTAAATGGACAAGGAATGAGTGTAAAAGATTCTGTATGCATTTTACATGGCGTTTGAGAAACCATCAGAAACTACTAGCACAAAACGTCCGTTCAACATTTAGAGGTCCGTAATCCTGGATGAAGTATGTCAGTTAGGAGCGATAGGAGGTGTCCTGGGAACGATGGATCAATTAATTATTGATAGAAATGATTGAAATGAAGGAATCTTTCAAATGACAGAATAATGGATATTTCAGCCTTACATTAAATTCAAAAGTAAAAAAGACAGAAAAGCAGAGTAGATCTGTTTTGTTATCTTGGTCTCATCTCTCAACATAAAATAGAGATATTTTATTTATTTTCTCATTAGGATTGTGGCCCAGGATAAGTAGTGTTAAAAGTATAATTGTATTTCATATTGATTCTTACTTAATGGCATTTTCTTCTATAGGTTGTTGGGTCACAAGCACGCATCCTTTATGCTAATGCCGAGGGAAGAGTCGAGATAGCCATGGCATTAAATAAAGCAGTTGCTGAGGGTCGGATAAAGGTAAGCTGATACACAGGGCATTGTTTGCAATGGGAGTAGATAAATGTTTGTTCATTGATTGCCATTACTTTTTATCTTTTCCATTTTTAAAGTTATCTTTTTCAAACGAGGCTTTAAGCCAATAAGAGACTAAGGGATTAATAAAAAATATTCAGGAGATGAAGAAAGAGGGTAAAACTAGACAAGAGGAAAAGGAAGATTCAAGTAGGTCATGAGGGAAAGCTGTTTGAGTAAAGAAATTTCTGGCCATAGGTAACAACAGTAAATCAATAGCAATTGGCGAATACTGAAGGGGCACTATAAGAATACGAAAGGAAGAGCTTATAAGCTGCTAGATAGTCTTCGACTGAATTTTATGCTGAACAATCACGTCATGATCGACATTTAGACAGTTAAAGAAAGTGAATTAAAGTCCTTATATCTTACCGTCTATAGTTTATGAGCTAGCATTATCGCAAGCCATTGTGCTTGAGCTATGCTGAAGATGACTGTTACATTTACAAAATGCAAATTTTCCCCTTCTACATTACAATTCCAAATGGGCTTTTTCTTTGGGTTTTTTTGTTTTTTGTTTTTTCTTGAGGTTTTGGACGTTTGTTTTTCTTTTTTATATATATTATTTTTGAACACAACACCAGAAAAGCACCAAAAGAGTGCAACCCTCGGTGAAGCAGCTACAATTTTTTTTAACTTTTTTTTTAACTTTACTTTATTTAAATAAAATACTTAAATGTATTGAAATCAAGTGGTTCTTCTGATAGTATTTCTTAAAGTGCAGAAACATCTTATGAAAAAATGGTAAGGGACTGCCTGGATTCGAACCAAGGATCTCATGTTCCGTAGACGGTGTTCTGAACATTAAACCAGACAAATCATGCAGAGTTGACTTTTAGCCATTGCCAGAGTAAAAGATAATGTCATCAGCGTTGATGTTGAGGAACGAAAGTTAAGAAAAAAGTTTATTAGTAGAAAGATCATTTATGTAAATAAGGGAGAGAATAGAACCTTGAGGAACGCCAGCGATAAAGGAATACTTGTAAGATGTAATTCCATCCAGTGTGACATTCATCTTACGATATGAGAAGAAAGACTCAGTGATAAACCGTATTCATAAACCTATAGATACGTTGATTCGTTATTATAATCAAAAGGTCATCAATGGAACGAGATAGTTTAAATCAACAAAAAGATCTACCCACTGCAAGGATTTCACCAACGGATAGTTGCTAAGTCGTTCATAGGCTTTACTAATGACAAAAAGACGACTTACAGGTCGTTATTTCGGAGAATCGATGGGTCACCTCCATTTTTGAAGACAGTGACAACATTAGAAACCTTTCTAGAAGACGGAAAACAAGACTCGGATAGGCAGTGATTGAAAGGTCTGGACAGCACGTTTGCGAAGAGGATCCCGGGAAAGAAACACCAGTGTCATTAAGAGACGAGTTGGCGGAAAACAATCTAGCAAAGAGATCAGCGTTTTTCCTGAAAGGCATAAAAACCCGAACACTATCAATAGTGGGAAAATAATTAGTGGGATACAGAACACTATTTAAAATACTCCAAACATTTCTAATTCCATGCTTTGGGGAAAAATAAATCCACTAACTGACCTAGATTGGAGAGATTTTAGTTTTTAGTTCGTATGAATGTAAATATGAGAGCGAGTAGAAAGATGAACAGGTAGGTAACGCGCAATGCTCGTCACTTCGATGACTAGATAAATAAACGAAGGAAGTACGGAAGGAAGGAAGGAAGGAAGGAAAGAGTGAATGAACGAATAAAAAAGATGTTGAGTAAGTTGCTCTTCTAGTGAAATACCACATTAACAAAAATAGATTGTTGGGTGTGTGCGACTTTAGAGTACATGGAATTACGTTATTTCTATTAGCATTTGACTACCTTACATTCCTTGTGATTGTTTCTGCACTTGGTCGATTTTTATTCACATCTTCTCGAATCCCATTTTAGAGCTATGGACATTGTTTAACCTCACAAGATAACTACACTGGTATCGTGTTGTTTACCACTGCCGTTTTGTTTTTACCGTCTTGTTTATTAACAGGCACCAATCGTGCTTAGTCGAGATCATCATGATGTTAGTGGAACAGATAGTCCATTCCGTGAAACATCAAATATCTATGATGGATCAGCTTTTTGTGCAGGTATTTTCATAATTTTCTAATATGTCGATAGGTCATTAATTATTTGATGTGTGAAAACTTTGAGCACGTACAGTCGGTACACTCACAGGTAACGCAAAAAGAACAGGAAAGGATAGTTGCAAAATTGTAAATAAAGTAACGATAATTTTGTTTCTATCCGCCTCCTTCCAACTACTAATCTCATCCATTCATTAAAAATCACAAGACAATTCATTGAATATATCTAGTTTTTTAAGAGAATTGTACGAACGTGGCAAAAATATATTTTTGGTCCGGATACCTGATATAATTTATTTTTTATTAGATTAACTAAAAGGTAGAGTGATTGTTTGTGGTCACTTTTGGTCATGTTTGTAGTTTTGGCTTGTTTTGTGTCGAGTAAAATGGCAGAAAAACAACAGAGGCTAGACAGATGACTAATTTTTGGGTGGCTTAAATGCAGAACTAACGTACAGGAGATCATTTGTTTTAACTTTAGAATATAAATCATGAAAACAAACCCAGAGTTGCATGAAATTGAGAGACAATTAGTGGCATATCAGACAGGAGACTATTTATACTTTATACTTTTTGTAACCAAATATTTCTCCCATCATTGGCTATCTAAACTCCAATTACTTTCAGTTTGGGATAACATCTTATCAGCATAAACACAACAAATTTATCAAAGATATCCTGATTTGTTTGGGGTACCCAAATCCTAAGTAGCTAAGGATTCTATAGGCCCTAGTACTAAACGATGTTTGCATTCTATGAAAACGTAAGGAAAATTGCAATGAATGTTTTAGAAATTCAAGAAGCGTAACTAGATACTTTTGCAACTGGCCACTGCCATTTTTATTGCTACTGCCATTGCCATTGCTGCAAAGTAAAAAGGCATCAAAGGATTTAAAATTTTGACAAACGAGAACAAATACTTAGATAGAGTCAAATGTTGGACATCACTTAACCACCTGGGTTATCTTTCACTGGAAACAGTTGCAATGACACTGGTATCTATGATTTGATCTGAATACCTGAATATGCTTGACTAAAGCAAAGCAGGGGGAAGGTCTAGCGGACGAAAGGGAAATTCCTACAATGTAATTGACGTTGTAAGACCTCTCAAGGTACTTTAACTACTTAGTAGTTCTTAGAATTTTGGAGTAATTTGTAGTAAGAAAACATGCTGTCAGTTTCTTACAAACTTGGTTAATGCAATTGTCTGCAATCCCTATGGCCGATAGTTTAAAGACACAAGACCAACTGAATTCCATATGGCCTAAAAGCTTCAGTTTGTATTTTTTATATTTACGATTACTTATGAATGACAATGTGCAGGTTTAAATATTCTTTCCAATATTAAGAGTTGTTTTTCCCTCCTTCTTGTTGCAGACATGGCAGTACAAAATTGTATTGGAGATTCTTTCCGAGGCGCAACATGGGTTGCCTTGCACAACGGAGGCGGTACTGGATGGTAGGTTCCTTTACTGACGTTTCTTACTAGAGCTGGGGTTTGGTATCTTCCTCGGCAGAAACGATGCTTGAGATTGAGTCCGTAAATATCCCTACATGAAATGGCCGAATGCCAAAATCCATGCATATTCTTGAGCTATCATTGCAAGATTGAACACCTAAATATTTATTTAATGATATAAAAATTAGTTTACACTGTCAGAGGCAATGCGAGCATACATCAAACACAGTCCATTTAATGTAGTGATGTAACTGACAGAGACTCTGCCAAACCCACACATACATAGACCCGCACAAACAAAGAAACACATACGCACAAACAAACAGACGCGCATTAAAACAACCTCAAACCAACAGAATTATTACTCCACCCCCTAAATTAGATAGAAAAAGTGGTAGAAACTTAAGTTAACGTTGGATTTCTGATAATTATGCGTATGCTTAAAGAACAAAGATACGTATTATTCTACCCAATTTTATATGATATGTATATATTGATAGTAAGCATAGATATATTAGTACCCAAAAAGTAGTTCACCTTGTGTTGTTTTTTTTGTTATTCATATCTTCATGAGCATTATTTGTTTTGCAATGCGTAATAACGAATATTACAGATGGAAGATATTATTTAGTAATCTCAATATTGACATTTAGGTAAGGACTCAGCATTTAGTAGTCGTTAAATAAAAAAGACTAAGAGAATTAAGAAAATAAGATGAAAAGAAAGGATCATGACAGAACAACAGAGGAAAAAACTGTCATTGTGACAAGTAACCACCATCCTAGTGCCTCGTCGTCGTAGAACGAGTTAGGTGGGGCTTTTTGGTAGCCCAGTGTAAACATCTTAGATTGTAATCCTTTTAATTTTTAGAACTATCCAAAATATGACACCCAGTGCTGAATTTTTCCAGGATATTAGCAAAAGTGTGAGATTAGTAGAATCCACACCATTTATAAAGCACTGTCATTTATTTCACTTCTTTGAAATTATTGAGTAAATATATTTATTTTTGTTTAGTAGTTTTATTTTTTATTTACTACTTCATACATTTAATTAAGGCTGTTTTTCCCCAAGTGATTTGATATCACTGCAAAAGTTCTCCATGCATAATATGGTACTCTTTTTTTAGGGGCGAGGCTATAAATGGAGGATTTGGTCTTGTCTTAGATGGTTCAGAGGTAGGTTTTTTTATGCAGACTTACATTCCGGAAAAATAGCTACTTAACTCAACAACACTATAAACCACATGTATCATTTGCTCCTATTTATATGGTCTCGGTGATATATCAATGCGCCCTTCACGTGACCCTAATCGATGGGAATTTTCTCTTTAGTCAAGTTTATTTTCTTTGACGTAATTGTGTTCGAATGTTTTGGGTTGTATTAGGATATTTCGGGTTTTAATGGTTGGATAGGGATGTATTGGGATTAGGAGTACATACATAGGGATATAATGGGATAATTTGGGTTGCAATGGTTAGATGTTAATTATAATGGTGAAAAATAAGTAGCTATTTGGTCGTGGTTGAGTTGAGGATCATCCACTTACCAAGCGAAAGTTTGCTTTGCTCCATACATGCTATATTCAGGGAAGTATTGCGCCAAGCTCTTTTTTCTCTCATGAATGACAGACTGTTGAGCTTCTAATGATTTTGGAAATATTGCTTGGAGAGGCTTAAAACCAGTTTATTGAATTAGGAAGTAGGAAGTAAAAATCATATATCCTCCGCAAGCTTACCTACTCGATTACCTACAAGCTTAGCTCACCTGCAAGCTTACAATTGCCAAGCACTGACCCTTGATCAAAAACCGTGCAACTAGCAGCTCATATTAAAAATGGTTCTTTACCAAGAAAATCGTTTGGCTCTTGATTTTTTTATTTTCTTTGTGTAGAGGAAATAATGTAAACAAATTGCGTGGTTGATTTACATGAGCATCAGGATTAAGAACGAACTTATTTAGTTATTCTGTAATGTATGAAGTGTCAGACATTCAAGCATGTATAGTAATTATAGTAATTAAAGTATAGTTTGTTTTTGTTGCTCAGTTATGCTTCACAGTGTTTAATGAAGCATCCGACACTGTATTCATTAGTTAAATGCATCCAGTGTTTCAGGAAGAGCTAAGGTTTAAACTAAATTGAGGCTTGGACTTCCTTTCAAAGAGTGGATTTTAAGAGAGGGAATGGTTGAATGGATTTTTGGTGGATATCATGGGAATTGTTAAAATATAATGATATCGTCGTTAAAATATCGTGATATCGTCGTTAAAATATCGAAATATCATTGATACAATAGAGTAGTTTAAATATCATGGTAGTGAGTGTGATGTCTTCAACCAGACATAAACGACACCTTACATCAAGAAGCGAGATGCATTTTGATGTAGCATTAGTCGAAGTTCCACAACAGAGCTGAACAAAACAAGGAATACTGTCGTGGAATAGTCAATATTTTGTTCCTCGACCATTCTGGTTCTTATGTTGTGAAAGGATAAAACTGTAAGTTGTCGGAACAATAATGCGGATGGTTATGGAGCGTAATCTAGATGAACCTCGTTGTCGCAAAAAGAATTCGTCAACTTCCCGCCGGCACCTGTGCTTGACTTTCACAAAGGAGCCTTCCCAAACTGTTTTATATTCAGGGAAATTGTTGCCTGATTCATTCAGGATGGCAGTTAAGGTAGACATAAAGGTAAACTAGAAAGTGTTGCAGAGTTAGTTTTATAAGCATCATTTAATTATGAAATATATTATGAAATATGTATACACATAGTAACATGTATGTTCACATTAACATGTTTATTGTAATATATGGAATATAAATGTAAAAATGATGAAAAGTGTGAAGCGAATAAGCCATACAATGAAGTACAGGCAGTAAATTTGGAGACTAAAGTAATTGCACACCTACCCCATAACAGAGCGAAATAGAACTTCTATACAGGCATTGGTTAACAATGAAATAGAAGAACATGTACTTCGTCCAAAACATTGAGGCAGCTTCATTTAAGGATGAAATAATCAGGTACTTTTGTTTTAACACGAGGACGGTCTTTCTCTTGACGTTATGCTGTTTCTGTATCGGTACTAAAACGTTAAAAAGGAACTCATCTATGAGCAGCCATTACTAAACCCAACGTTGCCTTCAAAAGTATGCTGTTCCTTCGCCTTACCAGTTATTTACTTTTTTGACAAATATTTTGTATTAAGTTATATTTTCTTCAATACTGCTATTAGAGTGAGTCTTAAAACGAAAAAAACAAGTCGAAAAAAATTAATACCTTAGTAACTTTAGAGTTATACATATAGTGAGCTATTGATTAGTAACTTTAGAGTTCGAGCAAAAACATATAGTGAGCTATTGATGAAACGGAAGATGATGAGTTTGAAGATGGAGAGAAACAAAACTAAATTAGAATTGAAATTTTTAAGGGGCTGAGAGAGGTGAAAAAGAACACAAATTATCACACTAAACCCTCGATTGTATTTTAATGGTTTCTGGGCTTGCAAAGGTTGCATCTAATTGGAAAACTTGTGATATCACATGAACTCACTTGTGTCGACTATGAGCATAAACTTGACATATTATTGACATAAATATTAACTAATATTGCATGATTAGTAATATTAATTAACTAATAACTTGTGGCTGTCAATGACCAGAGGAATTTATACCTCATCAACAGAAAATACCTTCACTGATCTTTTTTTTCACCACACAGGATGCTGGGAAACGAGCAAAGTTGATGCTGTCATGGGATGTCAACAATGGAGTAAGGTTTTTGTGTATTTTGTAATGACACAGTGTTTGTTAAGAATATCTCGGTATCAATGGGAGTGTAAATGCAGCTTTGTTTTACCTAAATGATTACGAGATTTGATCAGAAAAAAAAACCTACTATTATTATTATTATTATTATTATTATTATTATTAATTATTATTATTATTATTATTAGTAGTAGTAGTAGTAGTAGTAGTAGTAGTAGAAATAGTAATGATAATAGTAGTAGTAATAGTAGTAGTAATAGTAGTAGTAGTAGT
>RDPX01000138.1:715300-731655 GCA_003991215.1 Morbakka virulenta | reverse complement strand
AGTAGTAATAGTAGTAGTAGTAGTAGTAGTAGTGATTGTAGTAGCAGTAGTAACAGTAGTAGTAGTTGTGGTAGTAGTACTAGTAGTAACAGTAGTAGTAGTTGTAGAAGTAGTAGTAGTAGTAAAATTAGTAGTAGTAGTAGTTGTAGATGTAGCAGTATTAGTAATAGTAGTAGCATTGGCAGCAGTAGTAGTAGTAGTAGTAGCATTTGGAGCAGCAGCAGTAGTAGTAGTAGTAGCAGTAGTAGTAGTAGTAGTGGAGTTAGAAAACCCATCATTTGCAAGAAATTCTCTAGCTATATTAGTTTTAACTTCCGTTGTTTTCGTGAAGTTCTTATTTTAAAAAACTTTTTAGGACCAGGTGTCCATCGTTACATCACTTTGTTCAGAAAACGACGACACAGCTTTTGTATTTCAGTATGACACTTACAGTAGGGTTTTCTTTTCATCATATTAACGAACCCTGATTAAGAGGTGGTCTATCGGTTGTCTATGCTTTTGCTCCACTTAACCCTTGAAATCTTATGCGTTATTTTTTCAGCTCTCTTCTATACCTAAACGTTATTTTTGTATCCATCTTCAAAGGACAAACAAGACAGAAAGTATTTTCTCTTTACCAAATATTGCACCATTTGAACAACTTTATGGTGGCCACTGAAATATAAAAAATGGCAAATACTGTTGATTTACACGAAAAATAAACAAAGAAAAAAAGAAATACTTGCACAGTCTAAGGTAAGATTAGCTACCAACACCAATGGTTTCTCATCCTTTGACATTACTTCTACAGTTTTTAGATTACCTTTCTTGTTTGCTTTCTTGTATCTTTATAATTCTTCGCTATCTCCACAAAACACTATTCCTTGCAGTCAGGGTTGCCAGATTTTCAAGATTGGAAAATGCCAAATTGTTGAAAAAATAAGCCAGATTAGTAAAAAAATGTCAAAATAGTTCTCCACAGAAACAGCTTATTCATGCGCAGTAAATATTAAGGAATTAAATTTGGATCAATCTAATCACTTTTCTAATCCATTATACACCAAGCAAGACCAACAAAATAAAGAAAAATGTTTAAAAGTTGTCCAAAATACTAATATCATCATCTTCATTTTCCTTATTAGTTGAATACAAAATGTCTGATTTCAACAATGACATCATTTTTTCTGTCACTTCAAAGTCTCTGCAGCATTTCTCCCCCTAATAAAGATGAGTTCGGATGCGCAGTATGGCTTATAGCATTTCAACTGATATCCTATTTCACTCCTTTGTCTTGATGTTTGTGACATACGGAAAAGTTCTTTACACTGTGGCATTGCTTGTTTGTGTAGTGAGACAGGCAATGGCATATGATACAAGGTCTTTAAACGATTGCTCTCCCATATTGCTTTTATACATAAGTATACCAGACCAGAATTCTACTGCTCCACGAGGAATACTATTGCCAAAAGTCACCTCACCTTTCCAATTTAATTATTTTGCGGTTCTGGTTGTCTATTTCGGACATGTTTTCCGCCATTAAGTGCTGCATGGGAAATTTTAGTATGGGTACTCTTGATACTTGACTTAATACATAAGATGGTTGAAAGTAACTAAGACCTCGAATTATTTCACTTGAGTGATGCGCTGACGGAGACTCGTTGCTTCAAGAAGCATTTTATGGCATCTGGTTTTCATATAAGCAATTTTCAAATTCATGTTGTTCCGTCAACAAACGGGCTTCGAAAAGAAATTTTGTTCCAAACTGAACATCTTTAACTGGCATTCCTGTCCCAGATGATTTCATCACTCGACAATTGAAACTTTCGTAGAATAACTTGAGCTTACTCATCATATCATATGGCTCAAAACTGGAAGCTTGAAAGAACGTGTTTACTTTTCCAAACTCTACAACAATGGGGCAAAGAAAATGTAAATATAGACGATTTCCCGCATCTTTCAGCATATCTGATATCATCTTTTGGAATGGACGGGGCATGCTTGTATTTTCTGTATTCTCGTTAATTATTTCAAACAGCTTGCTGTATGCGTCATGTCTCAAAATACTTTTTGAAAACCATTTAGTGATGTCACTAAGCATAAACCCTAAATTTGATGGGACTTGCTAAAGTGCATGCTTAATACAGAGTGTTAGTGAATGACAGATGTACTTAATCAGGATGCAATTAGGTGCAGCTATCTTCGTGCGAGACCAAATTGATCATGGTCCCCCACCATGCCTGATGCTCCGTCACTAGCAAATCCAACACGGACAGTTATTTTTAGTTTCAAAGCTTCACGACAATCTTTTGTTGCTTTAAATAATTCTTCTCCAGTTGCATATGTAATTGGTATCAAGCCAAGTAAATTGTTAGTCACATTCTGTTCTTTCTTACTGTAATAGTGGATTGCGATACATAAACATTTAATGCATGCAACATCAGTCGATTCTTCGTAACGCAATACTTCTCACCTTCCATATCCTTTCAAAATGCTTTGCGTAATGCCGAAGAGAAAACGTTTTTAATAAAAGACGTACACTTTGATCTAAGCAGCTTCATTTTCTTTAATTTCGAAGCAGCTCCATTGTTAGCTATCAACTCCCCAAATATGATCAATTGAGCTTAATGAAGTGTGACAGGCGATAGCTAGTGCGAATTTTATTCCCATGCTTTTTTTCTCAGCGCTTTTTTTTGGAGGAGGTACAAAGGTGTTCTTGGTGCTGGAAACCGTAACTGTTGCCTATATATGTTTGGTTGTTTCTTCATGATTCTTAACATTTGATAATTAATCGAGGCTGGATATTTACACCACAAAAGGAACAATGTGCCATTTCAGAATCATGGATGTTTTCTTAAATTTCCTAGAATCTTCATAATTCCCTTTTTATTTTGTTTCTCTAGAACGCTTACTGAAACTCAATTTTAACTATAACAGCGTTTGAAGAGACTGAAGTGTGTCCTCTGAAATTTGTTTTGAAGGGTTTAGAAAGGCACCATTAATAAATGATTTTTATTCTTTGTCCTGCGAAAACTCCCATGAATTACAGGAACAGGCTTGGTCAGAGCGTTTATTTTCTAATTTAATATAATAAGATATTTGATGTTATTATGTTAGAATCCACGATTAACCCGTAGATTCTTGACAAAAGGAAACAGTCACACAATCTTATCAACAGCGAAAGACACTTCTCGAATGCGACATAATAAAAGAAGGATGTGTCACTAATTACTAATCACAGCTATTCACGACCAATTGATATCAAGCACAGGAAAATACTCTTAAGCTATAATTTTTTTTATTTTTTAGTTTTAACGTCATTTTCCCCCAGCAATTGGGGCTCAGACGGTGCCCTTCAGAGGGACTTTGATTTGGCAGTGAGGAATTTCTTGGCCGGATGCCCTTCCTGACGCCAACCAATGGCTTTATTTTCTTTTCGAAGTTCCAAATTCTCCTCGACAGCTCGGGGAATCGAACCTGGAACTCTTGGTTACAATGCAGTTGCACTAACCATTAAGCCACGGCTCCTCACTCTTAAGCTATAATGACAAGTGTTATTCACTCTGTTTCCTGTTCAGCACGACCACAGGAAATATCAAAAGTACACACAGAACAATGGCAGTACTTTATTATCCATTGGGCCGGAAGAAATATAATTGTCACAAAAAATTTGTAAGTTTCAAGTTTTAAAAAAAGCAAAAAAACCCCGTGAATATAATTAAACGCCAAACTCAATTTTGTCAAGCCAAAGCATTCCAAAAAAAGTTAAAAATGAGGAATTTGGCTTTAACAAAGCCAATCTGACAACCGTGTTTTTATTACCATTTGGTTGGAACACACAGGAAAAAAGTGACACCCTCTTATTTTCGTGCATCTTACATTACCTTGTTTGGTTAATATGGCTACAAACATTCAAGGTTTGCGTGATTAAAGTTGATGCTTGTGTTCATGTCTACATCTGAAGCAGCTGATTTGGTGCATCAAGGATACTTGTGGATGAGACAAAATAGTACGTTTGTCGTTGATACTCATTATTTTCGATATTTAATTGATCTAAGTCAATTAAGCATAAGGTTTACTATCTCTGGTATGCAGTGAATTCACGAGTGGAGAGGTTTTCCTTTACTTAACAGAAAGACGAAGTTAAATTAGCCTATCCCATCCTCAGATGAATCTAGCATTGAATTTATCACATTTTAAGGTCTGATCCTATATCACAAAACAATTTAGTAACCGAAGTGTTATATATATGCTTCGACTGATGTCACAGTGTACAGAGATAGATTAAAGGCAATTCCACATAAAGCACATACCAACAAGCAGTGAAAGAACAAATGATTCAGAGAAATGACTTAAAGTATGAAGGCCAGAAGTACTTTTTAGAGCTTAACTTGGCAAGGGTAATGACAGTCACTTAGAGCAGATTACCTACTTTCGTTGTGTGCTTGATGATAGTAAAACATGTGAAACTTTTGAGTTGCACAAATGATGTACCCATCTTTCCAAGGGTAAAGTTGGTTGGAAATCTCAGAGGCAAACATGTTTTAAATTGGTGCTGAACTTTTAACCTTAAATTTTAACCTACTCAAATTGAACATGGATTTTTTTAAAACTGTTGAGTCTGTTTTAGAGTTTTTTGAATTAATTTACACAGTATTTCCCATTTAGCAAACTTTAGTTTAGTGTTTGATTTATTTTCGGTTTTGCATATGGACTTGATGAGCAGTCAAGTTTCAACTTCATCATCAAACCTTGTAAATCGAATATCACATGCAAATAGCACACCCGATTTTGTTCATTTTCATTTACTTTTTTATTGAAAACCTTTTTACTGAAAACCTTTATTATAACAGGTTTTCAGTTTCATCATTAAAACTGAAATATGATTTTGTGGTGTTCTCCACCCTTGTTGAGACCTCGTCACAAAGAAAAACCCTCAACTACACTTGTATAAGCTGTGAAATGGGATTCCAATGTAATTCCAAAGCCTTGACCTGTGATGACTGTAAAAACTGGATCCATATCAAGTGTGCTGATATAACAACAGGAGTATATGATAAAGCTGACTAAGCTAGTACTAACGTTCCCTTTCCTTTTCACAAATAAATACTGGAACCTGTTGCTAGTCAAGGTATTTTAAATGCCTCTAATGGCAGTTTATTTTATGACTCAAACATTAATTATTGTTGTGAGAATATACAAAACACTCATCCATCAGACCAAAGAAGATCAATATATGTGCTTTCAGAGGAAGGACCTTCATTTCTTGCACACAAGACAGGGACTGCTGTTTTGGAAAGATGGCTAACTGATTTGGTGAATGAGATTAAGATCAAGATCCCAGGTTATTTTATTCATTGGCAGGATCACCAGAGAAATAGTGATGGCATCTCTATGTTCATCAGACATTATCTTGTTTTTAACCCATGTAATGACCTGCCTATGGATTAGATAGAGGCCTCATGGGTAGAGATCACCCTTACAAAGAGGTGCCCCATTCAGACTTGTGTTTTCTGCACACTGCCAAAAAATGATGATTGTTTCACCGATTGTGAATGGATTTTGATGGATAATTTTGATATCAATACACTGTCATTTTGAGTTTAAGTGGTGGCTCTGTTTAATTTTGATTGTTTATTTGGTCTTAATCGATTGATAAGTGAACCAACTAAGGTGTGTACAAAAATATTTCACTGTTGGATTTGGTCTTAATTACTGATAATATATCAATCATATGTTGTCAGTATTGATGTAAATGATAATGCATTAATTTATTGTACATTAAAAGTCACTGAAATACAAGTAAATATGCACAACACTTTATACTTAAGGTCTATGAAAAGTTATTTTAAGGGTCTCTTTGTCAAAATTAAATTATCTGGATTGGTCTGATGTAACTAATGCAAATGATGTCTGTGAAACTTGGAGTAATTTTCAGATCCCATTTTTCTCTGTACTTGATAACATAGCTCCAGTTAAAGACGTCAGGCTGAAAGAAAAAAGAAGGCTTTGGATAAGCAGTGAAATTATGTTAAACCAGACATAGTTCATGAAACAGAATTACAGCTGAAAGAGGGAAAACCTGGAGGAAAAAAATATTGCATAACTGAAAGTGTATGTGTTCAAAATGGGAATTGGAGCTGCTGTAAAAGGAACACATTGCACAACTGTGTAATGATGCACTTAGGCACTTTGACATGAATGACAGGCACTACCTCAGTTAAGCATAACCTTGTTGATCATGGACCAGGCATAATGCTGCTTGATCTGGAGTTGTGGAGCATAGATTTTAGAACTAAAGATAAAATGTCAATAGTCAAGAAGATGCAGTGACAGAATGAAGAATGAAGGTATGGATAAGCATGGATAGTAGAAACATCACAAAGTATGGTTCTTGGTGCTGAAGTGAAGGATACATCCTTTATCTGGAGATTTTATGAATGCCACATTTGTAGAGTTCATTATTCTCTCACTGCCTTAAGGAAAGAGCTTGAAAATTGTATGTTGAGGAGAATTCCAAGCTCTTTAAATCAACACAGGACATGCCATCTGCAACAGAATTATCTTTACCAGTAAGATAATGAATGTCAGTGGTAAATTGTGATCTGTAGTCAAGATGATGGTTCTCCTATGTAAACGCATGGCTAGAAGACAGTGAAATGGGACAGGTAAGAGGCTTGTAATCTGTTAGGATGTAAAATAATTGACCCTCCAATATGTGGCAATTGTATCAGTAGGCATATGGTAAGAAGCTTGCATCCAAATATATTGTAATGCATCACTGCTGGTTGAGAAGATTTTGAAAAGATAGAGATCAATCTCCAAATTCTGCCTTGTAACTGCAGTAGGGCACTACCAACTGCTGCATGGGGATCATGTACCATAAATTAGTATGTAGTAATGGAGGATGCAAAAAGATCTCTTGGGCCAGGACTGGTTTTATAGAGTCAAATGCATTGAGGTTATCAGTTTTAATAAGAGGTCAGTAAGTGGTTGGAGTAAGCACAGTTGGGAATAGAACAGGAGTAAATATTATCAAGTCCCAAAACTTAATGAAGTTTGCAGAGGGAAAAGGTGATGACAAATCTTAGATTCCTTGAAGTTTGTGGAAGAGGGGAGAAATGTCAGCAGCAGAAATGCATTTATCTTGGAAATCCAACTTTGTAGAACCAAACACACTTGGTAGGATTAACAGCAACACCATAATTTGAAAGGCCTTGAAAGAGTATCTGAAGATACCGAAGGTATTCTGTTTCCAAAGCACTGGCAACTAAAAGATTGTTTATGCAATCATATACAAAGTTCAAGGCACATAGAGCTTGGTCATTGAATCATTGAAATGTTTGTTCTGCATTTTGTAAACCAAAGGGCTTTCACATCAGTTTGAATAAACCAAGTAAGGTAATGATGGCAGTCTTGGAAGCATACTAGGGACAACAGGAACTTAATGGTAATCCTTGACCAAGTCATACCTCATCAAGGTTAGCAGTGATATCTTGAATGTAGGGAATGGGTCAGTAGTCAGGAAGGGGAGCATTGTTGATGGCATAGTAGTTGCTACAGTGGCACCAGGCAAATGGGCCTTTCTTTATGATCATATGTAAACATATAAACTGGTTGCTGTTGTCATGTGATAGGGCACCACAAGAAGAAGAAGAGTATTTACAATAACTCAAAAAACAGAGTTTATTTAACATGAAATATTGAATATTTATACAACAAAGAAAAGGAAATGAAATTTAGAAGTCAAATAGAAACAGAAAGAGAAAAACAGGGAGTGGGAAGAGGTATGAGTATAGTTTCAGTTAGCTGAAAGAAAGGACTTAATATAGTATCAGTAATTTTTTACAGACATGCACTTCAGAGCCTATGCCAATAACATCTGGAGTATATTTTTTCTACTAATTGTAGTTTTCATTTTTCATTACCTATTTTAATTACTATGCTTTTAGCATAGTCAAAATGGGTTTTATAGATTGAATAAGGAAGTTAGATAAAGATGCTTAGTATCCTTTGGTTGGTTAAATTTTGATTTCTGCAACTTCATTTTCCCAAAACCACATATGGATATTTTTGTAAGAAAAAAGCTTTATTAAATCAATTAATGCACAATAATGGTTATTATTATTAATAAAAGTGTTGTTATAAAAATCATTGTTTGTGTTAGAGCTCACAATCCCAAATTGACTGTAACTTCACTCTCTTCCCCCCACCCTCTCTCTCTCTCTCTCTCTCTCTCTCTCTCTCTCTCTCTCTCTCTCTCTCTCTCTCTCTCTCTCTCTCTCTCTCTCATATGTGTAACAATGCATGAATTCATACATTAGAAGATATCTACTATGTAGATCTCTACTGTCTAATGCTAAAGAGGGTATCTATGTATAACATCACTGATGTCTCCATAACTGTTGAACACAAAGGATATATAAGATTAACACATCAATCTAAGTTTGCATCACACAAATTTGATGTATGTCAGTTTATTAGTATATCAAACTTCTTTTTTTCACTGATTCTTTAGAATGTGTGATATAGAAGTAATAGTTATTTCACTGAAAAAATCTGGAATACAAGAATGCTCTTTGAGGAATGAGAAAGAAATCAAGCCACAAGTGCTCTGAGCCAACCACAGACAGTGATTGGAGTGATATGTCTAGTGACAATAAAGCTGGTCGGCATCAGGTACAATCAAAAGCACATGTAGTTAGTTATAAAAGTAAGAGACACACAGAATCTGACCAGACCTCAAATTCTGATTCATCAGAATCATTGAGTGGATCAGATTTAGAACAAAGGAGAAGAACAAAAAGTTCCACCAATAAAGAAAACCCTACAAAGAGTGAAAAGGAAAGTAAAAACAAAAGAAGAAAAAGACTAAAGCCTGAGCAAGACAAAAGTTCTCAGAAAAATTTCTCAGATGATGATGATAATGAAACCAGAGAAAGCAGTAAATATAGAAAACAAAGAAGGTTAGACGAATCACGCATCAACACACAGGAGCATAGTTCTAGAGAAGAGAGTTACCACAGAAGGAAATGGGGTGATAGCCCTATTAGGAAAAGAGGAAGCCCTGAAGAGGGCAGAAGGTATCAAGATAATTTCAGAAACAGACTAGACTGCTATGAAAAAGGAAATCATCAGAGTCCAAAAGAATATTCTAGGGATGATGATCATCATTATCGGCACTCTGGGGAAAGAAAAGAAAGATACAGAGATGCACAAAATCATGACAGGAGGGATCAGGCAAAGCGCTCTGCAGCTTACAGAGACAGGAGAGAATCTAAAAGAGAAAGAGGAAGCAGAAGAAGGAGCAGGTCTTCAGAAATAGAAAATGTGTAAGTTGAAGTGTTTTCCTCTTTAGTAACAATTTTTCATTAGTTGTAATATGTAACTGTAGTGTATACATGTACAGAAGTGGGAGATGACCTCTGCTGTAGAACTAGAATTGAATCTCCTTTTAAATCATCAAAGTAGGCACTGCTTCAGCATGTTTTAATGACTTTGTGTCTAGATTTGTGTACAATAATGGCACATTAAAACCTATAGTAAATTAACCACAACAGCAGCTTGCCATACTGCCATGAATCTTGAGGTACCTTTTCCAAAAATATTTGTTTTTCCTCTAATATGTAAAGAAATAGATAATTGCCTTGTAAGGTAGCAACATTATATCATAAAATCCCAAAATAATCCGAATTTGGTCATTCAAAGAAATCTTTTTAAGTACAAAATATAGTAGGCCTATAATTAAGTATATTTGTATATTTCAGTGTAGTTTTTTTCCAGTAATGTGACACAATTTAGCCTACTATGAACTCAGTACATTATGCTGGAGATTATTTTGTTAAATACTTTTAATTACTAGACATTTGAAATGACAGAGAGTCCCTTGGTAAGTGTAAGACTAAAGGCATACCAACTAGAGTGGGGGGAATGAAGATTGCTTCTGACAACATGTAATTTGAGCACTTAAATAGTGATGATTTTTGTAGGTATAAAAGTTGGTAAATTTTAGGGCATTGATCAGCATTTTTTTTTATAGTACAGGATTTACTTTGCCTTATTTTGGTGGGGGAAAAGGGAAAAACTAATACCAGTATGGTTTGAACCCTATCCTTTTTCATAGAGGCATTTATTTCCCTTAGTATTTTGGTAGTCTAGCTTTTTACTTTTCATTCGGTTAAGGTGACAATTATGGCAGCTGTAAGCTTTCAATCAATAACTTCCACACTTACCTATTTTCATCCTTTTCAAACTATTATAGTCTTTGATGTTCAACCCATCTTTTTTGTTGTCTGTCCATTTTCTTTTCTGTGCACCCTATGATCTTTTGTCCTCTACTCTCCCTTTTAAATTGTCACCAAATCATTCCTTCTATAAAAGTGATTAAAAAAACTTATTTTGATATGATTTATGGCTGAGTTTAGAAATCCCCTGTTCATGCCTGCTATGATAAAATAATACCTGTTGAAATAAAGTTGGTAGGTGATTCTTGTCAGTGGTAAAGATGTGATATTGAATGTACTTTAGAAAATATGAAGAAGTCTTCTTACCTTCAATCCCAGGTTTGTGAAACTTGGCATTGTGTCACACCATGTCACATCATATACTGTAAGTTAAAATTTACAGCAAGTAGCATATGTGGTGGACACTTTGTGTGCCAAGCTAAACCAAACACAGATAAGGACCTAATCTATGAAAGAGGGTACTACAAACTTAGTATTTTTTGTTGGGGATGTTTATTGTGAATTGTGAGTAATGTGTCTAGGGGTTTAGAAGATTATACTCAGTCTATTTTGTGTGATATAAGCTTCTACTTGTGTGGAGCATGCATTTTTGTCTATGTGTATTGATGTGATTGTTAGGTTATCTATATATGAGGTGTATATGTTGTTTGTTGGTGTTAGTATGTTGTGCATGTTTAAATTTAGGAGTGTTGGGCACAGAATAGAGCCTTGGGGGCATTGTTGGGTAAGTTTCTTATGTTTCAATGACTCAACATTGTAGGTTATGGAAGCTTTTCTGTTGGTTAAGCAGTTGATGAGCCAGGGTTTGGTATTGTTGTGTAGTGTGGTGTTGCAGATTTTATTTATAAGTCTACATTGTGGGGGGCACCTTGAATTGATGCCATCTTGTTTGGTGTTGTTGCAGTTGTTTTTTTCGAGATTGATGATTAATTATTGTTGTGGTAGAGTGATGTGGTATGTTTATGTTATGTGGATTACAGTGGTAAGTGTAGTGTGGGTTTGAGTAACATAAGGCATTCTACAACTTTCAGTGACATGCAGAGTAGTGTCATGGATCTGTAGGAGGCAGCTTGTGTTGGTGTTTTGTTTGGTTTCAAAACTGCTTATGCAGTGTGCATATGAATAATTGACTATGTTAGTGAGTACTTGTATGCTATTGAGGCCAATATCTTTTTAGTGAATATTTGAGATGTTATTAATGCCCATGGCTGAGGAGATTTTACAGTGTCTACTGCTGTGATGAACATTACTGTGAGATCTAGTGAGAATGGTTGTTTGCATCTTTAGGTGAATCTCTCTTCTTTGTATATGGAGAGGTGACTGATTTTTGAGTAGTAATGTATTAGGATGCTGGCTTGTTGTTTATGTGAAGGTATTTTGTATGCTGTGGTTATTGAGGCATGAGTTAGTGCATATCTGCTGTTTGATATCTGTTGTATATCTGTTGATAGTTTTGTGTACTTTTGATAAAAAAAACAACAAAAAGTTTGGATAGGTTGGTTTTGTAGTTCAGTGTGTTTTTCAAAAAGCTTACCACTTTTCTATCAGTTTCTGTGTTAGTTGGGTGCTATTTCAGTGTTCAACTCATCCATACAGTTTGATGTGATTTTGGGGGGTTTGTGTGTGTGTGTGTGTGTGTGTGTGTGTGTGTGTGTGTGTATGTGTGTTTTTGGTGTGTCCTTCATAAGTTATTTTGTACTCTTATAAGTTTGTTAAAGTCGGGCACAAAATTTGGGTTGAAGTGTTTTCTGTTGCCTTTGGGTATGTGCCTATTGCCTGCATTATTACTTATGTCATTAAATGGTGTTGTTGTGGTGATGTTGTGTGTGTGAGGTTTAACTCCACAAAATGAGCCTCAGTGCTCACCAAGAAATCAATCCAGGCAGGCATTGTATTGGGAATGGTGTGTTTTATGTGAGAGGAAGTGTCATGTGTCATGTGAGGTGTGAAGTGTATTATGATAGGAAGGTGGTCTGATGATAGGTCTGTCTGTGTTATCCATGTGATTAATGGTATTATATTGAGTGAGCAGGAAGTTATCACTGGAGAAGTGAGCCTAAAATTTGCTTGGGGTAGTATATATGTGTGTGTTTGCTTCTCTCTGCTGTTTAATATGTAGAGTTGGTCCAATTGTGTGGAAATGTCTGTATCTCATTTTGTGATACCAGTTTTTCTGTTTGGCACTGAAGTCTCCACCCAGAATGAGAGCACGGAAGGTGTTCAATGCCTGCAATTTGATTTTATAGTTTGATGGAATACCCTGCAAGTGTGCAAGAGGACTGTGTGTGTTAATAATTCTAATGTATTTATTGTATCCCATTTTAATCCTTTTAAGCTTATAATTTTCTGACCCTGTACACGTGTCAGTGTTCTGATGTGCTATGTTTTTTCAATTTTGGTTTATGTTATGATGTATGTATGTATGTATGTATGTATGTATGTATGTATGTATGTATGTATGTATGTGGCCTCTACCTTCACCATGTTGTCTGTCTTGTCTAATGGCTATGTGGTTTGGGATGTTTTGCATTTTGGGTATGTGTTTCAATTTGGTTTATTGAATGATGGCAATGTAGTTTTTTTGTTTGTGCATGTAGTGTTTTAGTTCAATGTGTTTGTTGCAAGTGCTATCAGTGTTAATGGTAGAATGTTGATGTTGTGGTGATTGATTTTTTGATGTGATGGTGGGTGTGTTTTGTGGTGCATTTCTTTGTGTGTTAGGTAAAGATGTGTGAGTAAGGGAAGTTGGAGCATTGGGGATAAGTAAGGGTATTGAAGTTTTTGAGGAGTGGGTGGTAGACATAGAAAAAGGTGAACTGTGAGGACCTGGTTGTTTAGCATTTGATTGGGACAGAAGTACGTGTTGTCTTGGTGCTTGTTGTAGGTTGTTGTAGTTTTTGTTTCTATATAAAATGTAGGCCCAATGTGGATTGTAATTTTTTAGTTTTTTAAGTGTGGTGCAATGAAGATGCAGCCTCCCCCTGCATGAATTGCATTAGTCATATCCACCCCCAGGAACAAGAAGCTGTGACACATGTGCTGCAGATAGAAATTGTCTAGGGGGCCAAGCTTTTGTTCACAGGCAACTAAAAGGGAATACTATTGGTATAGATATGGAACCCTTATCATGCTATGTGTAAGCTTTTTTGGAGCTATTTTTCAAGATAAACATATCCCTTCATCGGACTACTAGAACTGACTTGGTACAGTTTTATAGTTTCACAATGCAGAGATGATAGGGATCCAGTTGTTTNTTCATCGGACTACTAGAACTGACTTGGTACAGTTTTATAGTTTCACAGTGCAGAGATGATAGGGATCCAGTTGTTTTGAGGAGTGGAGTCATACCTGTGTTGTTTGATTTAATCATTTCTCTGGTGCTTAAAGCCAAAATTCTGATAGATTCTGAGATATACTTTTGATGTTGTACCTGCTGTACCATTTGACTTCAAGTAGCCTGATGATGGGAGGGTTTTCTCTCAATACAGGTCAGACAAATCTTATCTTCCGTGATATAATATAGATTTTCTTTCGATATGTTTTGCTTCATCTGAGTCTATAAAGTCAAGAATTTTCAAGTCTCCAGATATAGGTTTAGCAGTAATGTAGGGGAGAGTTTATTTAATTTACAAGTGATGTATTTATCTTAAAATTTCATATTATCAATTCTTTGCATAGTTACAATAACTGGTATAGAATATGAAAGCTAAACCTGACTTACGGCTTTAGAATGGAATAGTGTAACAATAGCAGAACTACTAAACATTAAGGCCTTAACTGATTGTTACTATATATTGAAATCATTATGTATTGCCTGAGAAGGTTGCAGTGGATGCCATTGATCAGTAGCTGTTTGTAGCAACATTTGGTGTTGGCTTAAAAACACACACAAAAGAAAAACAAACAAAAAACAAAACAAAAAAACAACAAACACACACACATATGTTATGTTGTACTGTTTCAGTGATACCATATGGTCAGCCTGACTTCGATTGAGTGACTTTCATAGTTAATGCAACAACTCTACAAAGCCTGCCATGTAGGGTTTAAGACAAAGGTAGACTACTTTTGCATGATACCCCTTCCGACTGTTTGTCAGCAATGCATTATTAATTGGACAATCTATTTGAAATATCCTGTTCAACCATAGCATTTTGTATGATCTATGTGGTGTTTAATGATTGTGAAGTATGCTTGTGACCATTTCTGATTTAAAATTTTAAAACATGAAGGAAGAACTCATTAATAACAGAACAGTTTAATAGGTGATGCACCAGTTAGTGTAAAGAGACCTCAATAAATTTAAGGCATTGCTCATTTTTTATGGAATAGTCTGGATGATTTTTCTGTTTCCGGAAGCCTTTCTGTTTTTGTTGTTTAAGATCACAAAAAGACGAAAATTGGGGTGCCACTGCTACTGTTACAAAGGAAGAACCAAATTTTGGACTTTCTGGCAAATTAACAGAATTCACAAATACATACAAGGTAGGTCACTTTTGTATTTTTAATGCAGTATTGTTGTTGACTTTAAGCAGCGGTGTTATTGTTAACAACATGTTGTACTTACGTGCTGGCTAAGATGATGTAAAATGGTCTGAAATATCTTGATTTATCATGGAATATTTTAAAGAGATGTTTGTTACGTATTACACGGTTACTGTTAAAAAATAAATTATGTTGTGGCCAGACGGGACCCCAGAGACATTTGTCGACTCGAGGAGGTCAATCTTCACCAACAGTTTTGCTGCGGATGTCATGTAGTTTGCTTGCTGCACGTTTAGGTGCAAAGAAATTACTGTTTGGCAACCTTAAACAAGAGAAATTCTCTCATGGTGTCTATTTGGAGACACTTTCAAGGCTTCTTTGAAAGCCTTCAACATCAGCCATGCCACATGGGAGGAGAAACCTCCGGACAAAGACAGGTGGCAAGCTGATATCAGTAAAGGAAGAAAATCCTGTGAGGCCAATAGGATTGCTACAGCCAAACAGTGTGACTGGCCAGGAAGAACAATGTCAAAAAAGTGTCTGCTACAATCAGAATTCTTTGTTTACACTGCTAAAATTGGACTGGCCAGTCATCTATGTACCCACACACATATATTCCTAGATGACTAGATTATCCTTGTTGTGTGGTCAAACCACATACTGTGAGATAAAAGTAGAATTCTATGCAAGAGTATATTTTTACCACCATGGATATTGGAGTTAATGGAAAGCTTGATGACAAAGTGAACTGGGGAATTCAGGGGAAAACACTAGCACCAAGATAACTGTAGGTCGTAGCTGTATAATGACATAGTACCAAAGCCATGTCAGGCTTGTAGTGTTATTCTGTAACCTTGGATGGTAGCCTTGATCGTGGCACTCCCCAATGCAGACAAAATAATGGCGCTTCAGAAAAGCCAGTACAGCGTTGGCATCTCTTTTGGGGGAAAAAGGAAGGAAGAATCGGTTGCAAATTGTACTGTATACAGTATTAACTTTATTATGTGCATCATAATTGT
Source organism: Morbakka virulenta (assembly GCA_003991215.1). Classification (NCBI taxonomy): domain Eukaryota; kingdom Metazoa; phylum Cnidaria; class Cubozoa; order Carybdeida; family Carukiidae; genus Morbakka; species Morbakka virulenta. Next base: position 715,931 of record RDPX01000138.1, on the reverse strand, counting down.
ATTAAAAAATTGAGGTATGAGAGTAGCGACAAAAACGTAAAGAGCAACAATTGTAGGAAGTATTTTTGATGAGCCTGCCTCTTGATGACAAAAAGTAGTCAAAGAGCTTCTACAGTACTGAACACAACTAAAATTCCTACATATTTTGCGTCTTTATGTCGACATTTTGTAAGCGATTTTGGTCTTTGACTTTTCAGGACCTTTTTATCGCCAACCACCAGCTAGAGAAACACGGTTTGTGACATAATTTATCTTGGGGATATTTCTTGAGGTTTATTCTTATTTTTCTCCGATCATCTTTTTAAAGGGTGTTGTCATTAAGTATAACGAGCCACCAGAAGCAAGAAAACCTCGTACACGATGGCGTCTTTATCCCTTCAAAGGAGACAACACACTTCGTATGTATTAGCTTTTGTAACTTACTTTGTGTTATGTAATTTAGAGTGCCTGTCAAAGAAATATTGAAAGGAATAACGTTTCAGTAATGATAACAAAGTGTAAGTCTCTCTCTTCTCTCTCTCTCTCTCTCTCTCTCTCTCTCTCTCTCTCTCTCTCTCTCTCTCTCTCTCTCTCTCTCTCTCTCTCTCTCTCTCCCTCTCTCTCTCTCTCTCTCTCTATCTCTCTCTCTCTC
>RDPX01000138.1:692290-703274 GCA_003991215.1 Morbakka virulenta | reverse complement strand
GAACACAACTGTATGGGAATACAACTGTATGGGAACACAACTACATGGGAATACAACTGTATGGGAACACAACTGTATGGGAACACAACTATATGGGAACACAATTGTTTGGGAACACAACTGTATGGGAACACAATTGTTTGTGAACACAACTGTATGGGAATACAGCTGTATGGGAACACAACTGTATGCGAACACAATTGTTGCTGACTTTGGTCTCGACTGAGGTAATTGGTTTGCGCTTAACCATGGTATATGGTCAATTGTTGAGATGCTCCTGGCAGTTCTGGATGTATTCAGCTTTGTTCAGGATGACAGTTGCACGCCCTTTGTCGGCTGGTAGGATAGAGATCGAATCATCCTTCTTCAGGGTTTTGATGGCACATCGTTCCCTTTTCGTGATGTTATCAATGGGTACTTTGAAAGATTAAAGGGTAAGGCTTGTTTTTGCACCAACTGTGTCTGCTTCACTTCAGGGAATGTCCTTTACTGCTGTTTCCACGATCGAGACAATCTCCTTTGCAGGGATGATTTTGATGGTAACAGAAAAGTTCAAACCTTCCATGAGAAGGTATTTCTCTGTTGTTGACAGTGTTCGACTAGACAGATTAACAATCCAATTAGACTTGCCTGTGGGTTTTGGTACTGCTGATAACTTTCGTTTCAGGTTCTTGAACTTCTTTTGGTGTCTTTCCCTGGTAGAGTGTAATCTTTGTATGCGAATGCTATCCACTGATGAGATTAATTCCTGGAAGTGCTTGGTGCTTAGTCGGCTTGAAAGAAAAAATTCAGCTTCTCAAATGTCTGCAGGAAGTCGCAAACGTTTCCTATGATTTAAATGAATTCTTTCTTGAAGAAGTTGACGGCTTGTACGTTCAAGTATACACCTTGGTCTGTTTGTGGCAACGAAGACGTAAATAATTTGAAATCACATGTTTGTGTAGGCATTTTAAGGAGAACCTTAAATGATTGGAAAATTCAGCAATCTGGGTCTTTGTTTTTTCGAGATGTCGGCAGCATTGAAGAATATCTTCTCCAGTTTTGTTTTGCTGCATTTGTTAGCTCATGAAAATGCCCTTGAATACCCTTTTGACATTTATATTTGATAATTTCAGCTTTGGTGCTTCTCAGCATTTATCACTCGCAATTGAAACGGTAAAAACAACCAATTTTCACAAAAGTTGTTCTTCAGAATTAGAAACTTTTCTTCAGCTAACTTTACACAGCCCTCTGAACTCAGGAAGCAGTGAATTTTAAAGATGAAATCAGGATAAAACCAAGAAGATCCATTTGGCTGAACAACTCATCCTCGAGTGGCCATGATGTGCGATGACTCTCTTGTACATAAAAAAACCCCAAAAAATCAAACCAGCTAAACCCAAATGTAAGGTTGCGGACCAACAAGAACACGGATGCTCAGAGCGTAGCAAGGGATCAGTAGTAAAGCAGTTTGAGGCATGCAGTTGTGTCCTCTTAATGACACATAAGTTCCTTAACTGTAAATATACAGTTGTTTTGCTCTTTCGAGAAGACAAAGAGATGCACAGGCCAATAATAAAATTGTCTAATTAACTACAGGCACAAATGCTATGTTTGAATGTTTTTGTTCATGTTGGGAAGAAATTGCGTAGAGGATTAACCAAGTACTTTGATCAAAACAGACATTTTTACACATTTGACAAATTTTACAAGGAAATCGTTTTAAAAGTATATCAATTTAGGGAAAAATTCAATATTTGCATCACTAAAATTATATGTTAATATATAATATTTTAAAGGGCACTTAAACAACTCTCGGACTCCTCTGGATCTGCCCCTGAGTAGAAGTAGTAATGTTATCAGCAATAGGAACAGTAACAACAGTTCAAAACTGTGCTGTGTATAAGCAGATATAGAATAATATATTACGCAAAGTCTTAGATTGGAGAAAAACAAATAGACCCTACATCTTACACGAAAAGTAAACAACTCGAGATTTCAAGATCTGGTAAGCTGATGTAGACTCGTATATTACGCGAAGCCTACATCGTACACGAAAAGTAAACAAGAGCGTCTTAGTCGAGAATGCTATCTTGAAAGCAGAAAAAGATCAAGATTAAAAACAACGGTATTTATTTATGAAATATTTATACAGGAGAGACTTTTGCGATATAGTTAATATATATAATGAAATAAAATATAATATAGTATAATATATATACTCTTCACGTAAAGCATACGTATATAACATAGAGGCTCCTTATCTTCATGATTAGGTCTAGTGGTTCTGTGTAAGGCTCTCTGGACATTCTTAGCATGGTATCCATTGGATAAGAGAACCTTCTGAAGGTGTCTTTCTTCTTTTCTAAGGTCATATGGGTTAGAAATAATACATCTTGTTCTTCCAAATAGAGTAATGATGACAATATTACGAGCCGAGACTGGAGGATCTTTCCGTTTTTACAAAAATGTCAAATATTTTAACTTGGTCACTCCTTTTTTAATACAGCAGCGGGGAAATGATGAAAAAAATGGATTACAGTCTCTAGTAGCTGATCAGGAAGGTCAGGAAAGGACTGAATCAATCTTAGTTGTAGGTAATATGAAAGAAATTACAACCATGGCTTGATCGTCTTGGACATCAAACTTGGAAAATACTAAACATGATTAAATGTGAGATTTTCTCCAATAGTCACCATGATAGAACCGTAAAATACTAATTGATGATATTAAAACGTAATAGTGTTATGTTCTTGGGATATCACATCGTGCCACCTGAAGTGAACATGAAAGACATCTTGGTTTGAAGAAAAGAGCTCAAGAGAATTGTGATGCAACTGACAGAATTGTTGAGGTGTTTTATCCTGTGAGGCTATGAAACGTAAAAATTAGAGAAGGCAAATAAAGAAATAATTTCGGTCTTCGAGCGGTGGATTTAAATAAAAGTATTGTAAGCCAGCTTGAGAAAAATAGTAACGAGAGCATGGGAAAGAAAGCAGTCAGAGACAACACATTCTAAGGGAAGGATGAAAAGATTTTTGAAACAAATATCACAGAAAAAGATAAATGAATGGTTGAACAATTGGAAGCAGAAAATACAATATCCCTACAAAGTGGAGCATAGAGAGAAGATTCTGTATAGGTTTTGTGCTCGATGTGGCAAAATGTAGTTTCTTATTAAAACAGGTAATATGAAGGTAGGGCCTAGAGAGTCACTGCTCTGGTAAAATCATGGGAATGCAGCATAGTACATGATGGCCCGCAGAGTACAAATATAGATGAGAATGGATTCTGTGTATTGCCTGTTTCAGTTTTAAGAGTTTCTTATTACTTTGTAGAAGGAGGTTATTTCTATCAACCTTTTATCCTAATTATATCAACATATGATTGATTTTCTATTTTAGTTATTTGAAAGGGTGTTCAAAGTCAAAGGAAAAATAGTCTGCATTGCATTTGATTAACTGGACCAATAACACAATAGTTTAACTTAGTTTTAATCTTGGCTAAATATGATTGAAAAAAAGAAATCACAAGAAATTTTATTGATAATTTGTATAAAGGAGACTTAAGATTTTATTTCGCTATTGCAAACTCGGGTTAATTTCCTACTTTATCCATTTTGTGCTTGTAAATTACTTTTTATATTCATATTATGTGATAACATACTATCATCTTCAAATCTTTATCCATGAATACCAATTTAACGTAAAAGAAAAGCAGGAAGTAATTGCTAGTATATTTTAGCTAGTATTCCTTAGGACGGAGGTATAACCAAAGTTAAAAAGTTTATTAAAAATTTGGGGCCCAGTTGAAATCAAATATATCAAAGATACCCTTTTGCTTTCAATAATTGCCTGCTTATTAAAGGCTTGTAAATAATTGCCTTGTTGGTAATAGTTTCTTAAAGGCAGGAAGAAAATTAAATAGCAGAAAACCATGTAAAAAGCAAAATGAAAAAAACAAGAAGGTTTCACTGGTACCGTTAATTATAAAGATATGGGTACACAAACACTACAGTGAAAAGATAGATGGATAAGTCGAGACAGATAGATAGATGGATAGATAAATAGATAGATAGATAAATAGATAGATAGATAGATAGATAGATAGATAGATAGATAAATAGATAGATAGATAGATAGATAGATAGATAGATAGATAGATAGATAGATAGATAGATAAATAGATAGATAGATAGATAGATAGATAGATAGATAGATAGATAGATAGATAGATAGATAGATAGATAGATGGATAGATAAATAGATAGATAGATAGATAAGTAGGTAGATAGATAGATGGATAGATAGATAGATCTATAGATAGATGAATAGATAAATAAATAGAGAGAGACAGTGATTGATTGATAGATAGATAGATAGATAGATAGATAGATAGATAGATAGATAGACCGATAGATATATATATATATATATATATATATATATAGATAGATAGATAGATAGATAGATAGATAGGTAGGTAGGTAGGTAGATAGATAAATAGATGGATAGATGGAAAGATAGACGGGTAGATAGAGATAAGTGAATAGATAAATCGATAGATAGATAGATAAATAGATAGATAGATAGATAGATAGATAGATAGATAGATAGATAGATAGATGGACGGATAAAGGAATAGTTAATTAGAAGGAGTCTGATAGACTCACAGAAATACAGATGGATAGATAAGTAGATAAGTAAATAAGTAGATGGAGAGATGGATACAGATTGGAAATGTTACTTTTGATGTTTTTGTTTTTAGTATTGCGTAGACACTTTAGCTGAGGAAGTAGATTTTTTTAATTACAGATTCAATTTTAAGTTGTCTCTAATTGAATTACAAGTTGTTCAAAACTAGTTATCTTTTTTATAAAAAATCCCCTAACAACATACCGAGAGTAAATTGACAGACAACTATTATTCAACAAATTTGCGAAATTCATTATTTGCCATTATTCGAAAAAATGAAGCTTGAATCTTGTGTGCTTCAATGATGTTTGAAATGTACGATTATTAATGATGACAGTATAATAAAGTCTCCCTTTCATTAACAAACAACTATATACAATAACACAATATTAAGAGTCAGATAATGGTAGAAATTCATTTTTCTGAAACTTTGTAGATTTGTGTATGGTTCCCATTCAAAAAGCTCCCAACCGTTTAGAAAATATATTTATGTTGAAAATAATATGAACATTGGTATCTGTTATGGGCATTTTTGTTGTTGAGTTTTTGTTAGTATTGCAACAAAAACGATTCGATATGATTTTTAATGCTTCGAAATAAAAAAAATCATCGTTAAAGTTATGAAACTCTGAAGCAATTAAGGCTTTTCAAATCAAACGCAATTTCTAATTATATTTTCAATTTTGGCAAAGAGTTTCTTTCTCATCGTAACTTCCTTCTAAAAGCTCAATATTCACTTTATCAACAGTTGTTTACATGTTAAAAACACTGATCTCTCCTGTTATTTATTTGAAAAACAATTGCTTTTTGTTCTACTCACTTGAATTCCGATACAACTAGTCAAAGCAGATTCTCAAAAAAAGCTGAATTCTCTTGAAAAGTGTTCCGTTTGGTTTTTCCTCCCCAAACTTATCAAATTCAATGGCAAAGCTTGCCTGCAGTGTAGCTTAACGAATATCAACATAAACTCTAAGTTTTGTGGTTATCACACGCTGAGCCTGAGAGCAAAAAATAATAACAGTTGATATGAATCGACACCAAACGCGAATTGTGCTAAATTATGTATGAAGTGATCATTTTATTCGACATTGTCGTGCTGTTTCCCTGTGTGCATAGCTTGTGACGTAAACTTAAATGAGCGAAATTCGTCAAAAATCGGCTACTGTTATGAATCGCCTTTATTGTTTTCTCATTAAAAATAATCAACACTCTTTTGATGCACAACCTGCTATTTATTTAAATAATGAATTAAGGTAGAAAGGTGTTTTCTGTGAATTTTGTCTAGTACGTAGAACAATGTTTAAAAATTTATGTACTGTTATTTTTACATGGAGGAGAATTTGGCTTTACCTCTGATACAAAATCTCTTCCAAACTCTTCTTGAGATCATCAGAACTTGAAACACTCACTGAAAAAAGCAGAATTATTAGTAATAAAACTTTTACAAATTGTTTGTGGGCACCTAATTGAAAATTACTCCCCTTGGTTAAATTTACCTTAATGATATAGACACAAATATATAAATATATAGATATATACAGGACACGTGTTGATAAAAGTATTTGTATACACTACTTTTTAATTATACAATTATTGAAACGTTTTTATCCTGTATAAATATTCGTAAATATATATATTTATATTTATATATATATATATATATATATATAGATACATAGGTAGGTAGATAAATAGATAGATAGATGGATAGATAGATAGATAGATAGATAGATAGATAGATAGATAGATAGATAGATCGATAGCTAGATAGATAGGTAGATAAATAGATAGATAGATAGATAGATAGATAGATAGATGGATAGAATGATAGATAGATAGATAGATAGATAGATAGATAGATAGAAAGATGGATAGATAGATAGGTAGAAAGATAGATGGATAATGTAATAATAGAGCATTAATACAGAGTATCACGAAATCAAAAACATATGTTTGCAGTTACTGAAAAGTTTCGGTACACCCAAGTAACAGTGGATCCTTTTTCGCTCTTTCTGGAACTTAAGCCACATGTTTGTGAACCTGTGATGGACAAAAGAATTACCAACCTATAACATTTACTGCTGGAAATCGTAACTATGATTTTATTAATTTCCAGTTGGCAAATATTGATATTAATCGCCAAAAGTCTTAAACTTGCACAGAAACAACAGATCGGTTCACGCAATCAAATGTTCAAATTCAAAAAGGGATAAATAACTCAAGATATGAAAATGAATACCTGTTAGTTTGACTTAAGACAAAGTAATGATATGGATTTCGCAAATTTCAGATAAACGTCAAGCAATAGTTCGTGACTCAATCAACCACATACCATGCCAAAGATTCTCGGTAAGAGCCATAACTAAGTACATTGAAGTACAGAACTACTCCACCTAATTCGTTTCTCCATCATCAAGCATATACTTACGAGTTTGTAGATATTTTTGGTGTGAAAGAATTAGAAAAGAAAAGTAATTAACAAATGAAAAGATCAATAACTACGATGTGAAAAACAGATATGGAAAATAACGTTTTGAGCTGCAACGGCTTTCAGTTCAGTCTTGCTTAGGCTGAAAGAAGAGAAAAAAGCCAAAAAAAACAAAAAGAAAAATCAAAGTGTGAATAGGAGATTGAGGGCTTTGTAAGAAAAGAGATTACAAGAGTCATAAGAACAATGCATACAACTATCATAGAAAGCAGCAACTGAAGCTGGATGTGCACCAGTGATGCACTTACATGCACGGAGATCAGTAGATCTGATTAGTTTATATGATACTTTCGTGGCGCTAATGGTTGTGGTAAGAATATGCCAGCTCACCCCTTTAATCTGTTTACAATTTCAGTCCAGTACAAAGCAAAGTGCTAAAGCAAATTACATTAGCCATTTTCAATTCCAGAGCTTGATTCCAATACAAATGAGAAATTACATTTTGTTTGAAAAATTGTGTTATTTATCTTTACTGCTTTCTTCTTTATCCTTTAGGTTGGTTGATCCTTGCCTTCTTCTGGCTATACTCTGAAACTCTGAGGTCTTTATTTGTCTATGATGATACTTCTGTGTGTGCATGTATGTGTGTGCATGCATGTGTGTGCGTGTGTGTGTGATGTTAAGTTTTTATTTCTTCTTCAGTTTCCTGCTACGTCTTTTTCTTTATTGGTGTGCATCACGTTCTTCATAGCTGAATAGCGTAGCAGAGTTAAAACTTTTGTTGACTAAAATAGCTGCTTCCATATTTTGAGAATACCATATTTGATAAGATGCAAGAATATTAACCAACTATTCAGCATTGAAAATTAATATATCCGGCAAAATTCCTTTCCAAATATATTTCCATTTCTTCCTTTTCTGAAATCTACCTGACGTTCATTTTATTATCTTTCACATTTCGATACACGGTTTTTGAATTGTTTGAGAACTGTTTATTAATCTTTCTCTTCTTTGTTACCTTCTTGTGTTGCTGTAGTTTTTCTATTTACATTTTAAGCTTCTTGTCTCAACAATAATCAATTTAAACTGAAAGTTCTCATCTCATATTAGCATAGATCTTCTTGATTTGCCCTAAAAGCTTTTTCTTGTTGTTTTCAAATTGTATTTCATTTTTGCATTTAATTATTACTTGTAGATGGAATATTTCTTGCTTGATTTTACTGATACTAATTTTTTAAGTCTGCTTTTTCGTTGTAAGATTCATTTCTTTTATTGTCTTGTGGCTAATTTTTCAATATTTGCATGTGTTGTTTTGCAACGGTATTAGCAGGTATTTAAACTTTTGTATCAATTATTTTATTTTATTTATCGGTATTCTAATCTTTCTGATTGACTCAAACATTATTCCTGCTATAAAAAACCTTTATTTTTTGTCTTTTTCCCTTTTTATCAATATGTTCTATTTGTTAAGTAGTATTTAAAGCATATTAAACCAATACCTCATACTTGGTAAAAGTCCAGTTTGTTGCCTAGTATGTAGTGATCAACTGTATCAGAAAGCTTTCGTTTTCACAAAAAAATTTTGCTGGTCTATCATGAGTCAATTTTACAAATATTTGTTGAAAATGGGTAGTAGGTAGATTACAGAGTATTTAGTAGCTTCCGGATAAAATTTTTCTTTGTGATATGGCACAACTTCAGCATATTTCAAGTTGGTAAAATAACAATCTCGCCTGAAAGATGGACTGATTAAAGTTTTTTGAAAAAATTGCTTATGTATTTAATACGTTTTATAGGTTTATCATAAACATCAGGGGCTTTCAATTCATTTAAATCTAAGAATTAAATAAACAACCTGTTCTACCCTAAAAATCCTTGTAGTAGCTTATAAGTGGACTCAGTTAAATTTACAAGATTACAAAAAATAAAGTAAAGAAGCTTTTAAACACTTTTCCGATTTGATATTATCTTTGCTGTAGTATTTAGGTTAAAACTATAATTTTTTAATAATCAAGTGAATGAAAAACTCAAAACAATTGTAAACGAAAGCATGTAATCTTGTAAAGTTGAACTGATTAATTGAAATGGCGTTCTTTGTGAGGTGAAGATTGAGAAAGGCATATCCCAGGGATATCCATTGTCGCCTTTGTTGTTTGTAATGATACTCACCTCACTGAGAATTATATTAAGAAAAGCAAGCGCAGAATACGAATTTGCTTATTCTTAAAGAAAAAACCAAGCCTTTCTTTTTGATAGATAACCTTAAACTGTATAGCAAAAAAAAGAAATCACTTGATTCTTTGATCCAGACAGTGCGTATCTCTAGCAATGATTTCAAAATGGAATTTGGTATTGAAAAGTGTGTCATATTAGTATTAAAAAAGGAAAGATCGTAAACCCGGAAGGAAAATAGTTGCCAGATAGCAGAAAGATGAGATCTTTGGAATAGAATGAAGTGTATAAATATCGCGGGGTACTGCAGCCAGATAAGGTTAAGCAAAAGAAAATAAAAAAGAAGGTTGGGAATGAGTACAAACGAAGAGTATGGAAACTATTAGAAACGAAACTAAATGGTAAAAATGTTATTAATGCAATAAACACCTGAGCATTATCTTTGCTGAGATATTCTGCAGCATATTTAGGTTGGATGGAGGAAGAGATGCATCAGTTAAATGTATCCCTTTCTTCGATGTTTTAGGTGTAGTCCTTCGTGACAATGCACAAAGCACTACACCCAAAAAGTAACGTGGACAGATTATACATCTCAAGGAAAGAAGGTAAAAGAGGATTGGTGAATGTTGAAGGTGTTGTAATACTCGCAGTTATTGCAATTGAAAGATATGCATGAAACAGTGACAAAAGATTAGTAAAAGCAGCTAAATTGGCAAATAAATATTGGTAAATAAATAAATAAAGAAAGATTGGCAGAAGAATGAAATACATCAACCTTGGAATGAAAAGACCTTACATAGGCAGTTTTTGAGACTACGGAGAATGAAGCCGGGAAGGATAAATGGAACTGGCTTAGAAATGCAGGAATTAAAAGAAAAACGGAATAAATGATTATGACAGCACAGGAACAAGCAATACGTACCTTATCATCAAAGCAAATACGAACAAAACACAAAAAGAAAGTGAATACAGAATGTGTGGTCAGGTAGATGAGACAGTGAGCCATATCAGTAGTGAATGCAGTAAGTTAGCTTAAAAAGAGTACAAACCTTGACAAGATTGGATTGGAAAAGGAGTCTATTTGGAAGTGTTTTGGTAAAACAAGACTGAAGTAAAGCCAAGATTGTACGAAGATTAACCAGAACCAGTACAACAAAAATGAGAGATATAAGATTTTGTGGAATGTTAACATCTGCAGTGACCATGCGATTAAAGCTAGAGGACCTGACATGGCTGTGACAGACAAAGAAGCAAAATTTACTAGAATCATTGACTTTGACATTCCATATGATACGAGAATGAACACCAAGGAGGTATAAAAGGTATCGCAATGAGGGTGAAGTCATTCCAATGGTCATAGGAACCCTTGGAAGAACCCAAAGAAACTGAAGAAGAGAGAAGAGGATATAGGAATAGAGGTATGGGTGATATTACATTCTGCAGTATTCTAAAAAAGGTTCTCGAGATTTGAGAAATCTTGTTTATGCCAAACCCTGAGATCACAGTAACACTGGCATTTAGTGAGCAAAGTATGTATAATAATAATGATAATAATGATAATAATGATAATAATTTTTTTTTAAACTTCACATGGTTTTATTTGTAAATTAACGATCTAGAAAATTTACAATGAAATTGATCTACTCAATACAGGTTGCAACACAACTAAGCTGTCACTGGATCCAGAGGACTGGAAATATCACAATGAAGC
>RDPX01000138.1:645740-679627 GCA_003991215.1 Morbakka virulenta | reverse complement strand
TTGATTATAAGGTTGATAAGAATGTTGATAGAATGTTGAGAAAAATGTTGACAATAATGTTGATAATAATGTTGATAATAATGTTGATAATAATGTTGATAATAATGTTGATAATAATGTTGATAATAATGTTGATAATAATGTTGATAATAATGTTGATAATAATGTTGATAATAATGTTGATAATAATGTTGATAATAATGTTGATAATAACGTTGATAATAATGTTGATAATAATGTTGATAATAATGTTGATAATAAATTGGTAATAATGTTGATAATAATGTTGATAATTATGTTGATAAAAATGTTGATAATAATGTTGATAAAAATGTTGATAATAATGTTAATAATAATTATATGTTATTGTTATACACGCCAATAGGGGCACTAATATCCATGAGACGTTTTTTCGTTGTTGTTAATAATAATATAGGTAATATCAATAGTATTGGTGATAATTTTTATGATGATGATAAGGACAAAGGTGATTTTTTGCCCTGAATCAAAACATTATGTTGGGTGCATATTCGACTAAGGCAAAGATAGCAAAAAGAAGAATAGTTTTCTTTCAACAAAGAGAGCAAAATAGTAGTTTTGATACACGAATGATTAAAATTTGAAAGTTATACGACTACTACTACTACTACTACTACTACTACTACTACTACAATAGATTTGTGATTTATCTGTAGTAGGTTGACATCTGTTCGAGAGCGGATTCAAGGATTTTTTCAGTTGATCGAAAATCGCGCGGGTGAGTTGTCAAACACACAACATCTGCGTAGATAAACCTCTGGCAGTGGGCAGGTTTGGGTTGGTCGTTGGTGAAGATGTTCAACAATAAAGGCGCCAAAGTCCTTCGTGACAATCCACGAAGCACTACACCCAAAAAGTAACGTGGACAGATTATACATCTCAAGGAAAGAAGGTGAAAGAGGATTGGTTAATGTTGAAGGTGTTGTAATAGTCGCAGTTATTGCAATTGAAAGATATGCATGAAACAGTGACAAAAGATTAGTAAAAGCAGCTAAATTGGCAAATAAATGTAACGGAAAAAGCAAAGTCGCGTATAAGTTGTGGCAGAAGAATGAAAGACATCAACCTTGGAATGAAAAGACCTTACATAGGCAGTTTTTGAGACTATAGAGAATGAAGCAGGCAAGGATAGATGGAACTGGCTTAGAAATGCAGGAATTAAAAGAAAACGAAATAAATGATTATGACAGCACAGGAACAAGCAATACGTACCTTATCATCAAAGCAAATACGAACAAAACACAAAAAGNGCAGTTATTGCAATTGAAAGATATGCATGAAACAGTGACAAAAGATTAGTAAAAGCAGCTAAATTGGCAAATAAATGTAACGGAAAAAGCAAAGTCGCGTATAAGTTGTGGCAGAAGAATGAAAGACATCAACCTTGGAATGAAAAGACCTTACATAGGCAGTTTTTGAGACTATAGAGAATGAAGCAGGCAAGGATAGATGGAACTGGCTTAGAAATGCAGGAATTAAAAGAAAAACGAAATAAATGATTATGACAGCACAGGAACAAGCAATACGTACCTTATCATCAAAGCAAATATGAACAAAACACAATAAGAAAGTGAATACAGAATGTGTGGTCAGGTCGATGAGACAGTGAGCCATATCAGTAGTGAATGCAGTAAGTTAGCTTAAAAGGAGTACAAACCTTGACAAGATTGGGTTGGAAAAGGAGTCTATTCGGAAGTGTTTTGGTAAAACAAGACTGAAGTAAAGCCAAAGCTGTACGAATATTAACCAGAACCAGTCTACGGAAATGAGAGAAATAAGATATTCTTGGATTTTAACATCTTAACTGACCATGCAATTGAATTTAGACGTCCAGATATTGTTGTGATAGACTAAGAGGCAAAATTTTCTGTAATCATTGACTTTGCTATTCCTTATAATACAAGAGTAAACTGCAAGGAGGTAGAGAAGATTGAAAAATATCAAGACCTTGCACAAGGGATAAAGAAGTTTTGGAGAAGGAGGGTGACAGTCATTCCAATAGTCATAGGAACACTTGGAGGAACGCCAAAGATACTAAAGAAGAGATTAGAAGACATCGGAACAGACATGGGTTGTTGACTTGCAGAAAGCTGTAATATTGCATTTTGTCAGGTTTCTGAGAGAGCCTCACGAGATTTAAGAAACCTTGTGGAAGACAAACACCTCGAACACATTACCACTGACATTTAGTGAGCAACAAACGTATGGTAATAATAATAATGATAATAAAAATAATTATAATAATAAAAACTATAGTGCTGCTTTTGATGACAGCAGTATTTTAAAGACAGTGTTGATTTCTGAATATTATAATATAAAGTAATCTGTCTTTGTTGGGTATGCGGGTTCATCTTATTTGAACCTCAAAGTAATGGACATCCCTGCCTTGCACAGCCCCCAGGTCGTGCTTTGGCAAGACGAACCGCCCGGCCAGCCACCCTTCCTTGGGCTACGAAGCCTTTATCCTGTTGGCCTGTCCTTCCTGAGTTGGAGCGGAGGACCCTCGGGTGTAGAAACTTCGATCTAAGATGTAACATCCAGGGATAACCATTCACTACCTTGTGAGTAGGTCCTCAAACCAAAGGCTAGGCACACCGCCTGGAAGTGTAATTAAAGTCAGAAAGGGTATCTTGCTGTAGAAAACTACACTGCCAAATCTTTACGTCATACCGGATCGTTCGCGGCAGGGGTTAATAACGACCGCATTTGCCTCAGGGGCACAGTGAGGTAATGGAAATTATGCTACTGGTCAAGGTAGAGGGAGGGAGAAGGGAGAAAAGAAAGCTGCAGAGAGATGTGCCAAGAAAGAGAAACAAATGAAGAAGACAAACATCAGAATGAAATGGTTGGACGTTGGTAATCTAATAGGAATAGCCTGTGAGATAGCATATATGATGGAAAGAAGAAAAGTAAGGGTGTTGTGTGTGCAGGAGACAAGATGGAAAGAATCCAAGGCTAGATATATTGGAGGAAATTACAAAGTGTAGTATCATGGGTATTGCTCAACAAGAAACGGAGTTTGCATCATCTTAGATGAAAGTTTGGTACCAGGAGAGGTAGCGGTCGAGAGGATATCGAACAGGTTGATGTACATGAGATTGGAAGTAGACTCCGAAAACTTCTGTGCTGTGAGTGCATACGCCCCACAGGTGGGATGCGAGGAAGCTGAAAAGGAGAAGTTCTGAAGAGACCTGGACATGACCTGGACCCAGCTGCCAGCACAAGACAGACTGTTTCATGGGGAAGATCAAAATGGGCATGTGGGTGAAAGAAATGTAGGAGATGCAAAGATTATAAGCAGGTAAGAATTTAGAATAAGGAACAGCTCAGGTGATGCCATCATGGACCTGACAACGAGGTTCGACCTAGCAATTGAAAACAGATTTTTCCAGAAAGCAGACCAACACAGGGCAACATATTGCAGTCGGAATTCCATTACCCAGATTGACTGCATCCTCTACAGAAGATGTCAGCTGAAGGAAATAATGGATTGCAGGGCTCTACTGGGGGAATGCAAGAACTGAGCACTAACTGGTGATATGCACTTTCAAGATGACGAGGACAGTGAAGAGATCAAGAAAAAACCAACTTGGATTAGATGGTGGAAATTTCAAGACAAAGAGTTACAGGTGCGATTTGTAACTGCACTACAATATAAATTAGGAGAGGAACTACCGTTACACCGGAAAATAACGGCTGAAACCATCCGAAGGGTAGCAGAAAAAATATTTGGAAAGAGTTCTGAAAGAAAGAAAAGGGATAAAGAAACATGGTGGTGGTTTGAGGAGGTTCCAGAAGCAATTCAGGGAAAAAAAGAAGAGATACAAAGCTTGGTGCAGAGACAGGAGTGATAAAAAGAAACTGGGGTACTTGGAAGCAAAGTGAGAGGCTAAAGTTGCCGACTAAAAACGTAGCGTGTGAAAAAATTTATAACAAGCTGAACATTACAGATGGATAGATGAAGCTTTTTGGAATAGCAAAGCAGATGGGCAAAGCATCAAAAGACATCCAACAGGTCAAGAGGATCAAGGATGGGGATGGTAAAGTACCAAATGACGAAGGTGATATTCTGAATAGATGGAAAGGGTATTTTAAAAAGCTGATGAATGAAGAAAACCCCAGCAGGAAAAGCCCATGATGTGCTAAGAATTAACAGTGAAGAAGTGAAGAAGACCCTGAGCAGAATGAAGAACGGAAAAGCAGTTGGACAGGATGAGATATCAGCTGAAGTGTGGCAAGCCCTATGTAACCAAGGACGTGACTTCCTCACATCACTGTTTAGCGAAATTGTTGTGAACAGTAAAAACAGTAGAATGTTAGATGAGTGGAGAAAGAGCATCCTGGTACCGATATTTTAAAACAAAGGTAATATACTTAATTGTTCAAACCATCGAGCCATCAAACTTCTAAGCCACACAATGAAGGTCTGGGAACGAGTGTTAGATGGTAGGATAAGGGAAGAAGTGCAGGTCAGTGAGCAACAATTTAGCTTTATGCCGAACAGAAGTATAGTTGACCCAATCTTTGGACTAAGAACGGTGGCAGAGAAATTAAGTGAAGGTCAGAAAGAACTGCACTGCATATTCATTGATCTTGAAAAGGCGTATGACAGAATATCCAGAGATATTACAATACTGTGGTATTGTCTACGAAGCAAAGGAGCTAGCGAACTGTATGTGAGAGCTATACAGTAGATGTACGTGGAATGTGAGACTGTGGTCCAAAGTTCAGCGGGGGTAACAGAGCCATTCCAGGTTAAAGTAGGTTTACACCAAGGCTCGGCCCTGAATCCCCTGCTGTTCGCATTAGCCATGGACAAGCTGACGGATGATGTTAGGAGAAACTTCCCCGCACAACATGATGTTCGCAGATGACGTGGTGCTGGTAAATAAGAAAAAGAATGAGACGGAAAGGAAACTTGAAGACTGGAGGGATATATTAGAGGGAAGAGGGTTGAAAATCAGTAAAACAAAAACTGAGCAGATGTGCATTAAAAGAAATTTAATCTATCACCAATAAAAATTGCTGGTGAAGATTTGCATGAAGTTGAGGAATTCAAATACCTTGGTTAGACGACCCAGAGTGATGGAAAGAGGGAGAAGGAAGTTAAGAAGCGTATCCAAGCTAGGTGGAACAACTGGAGAAAATTAACCGGTGTTTTATGTAACAAACAGGTGCCAGTTAAGCTGAAGGGAAAGGTGTGCAAGACCTTTGTTTGACCGGCAATGTTGTACGGGATGGAAACTGTGCATCTCACCAAACGACAAGATTGGCAGTTTGTTGTGGCGGAAATGCGAATGTTACGCTGGGCAAAGGGCGTAACCAGAAAAGACAAGTTCAGAAATGAAGGGATCAGAAAAAGCTTGAGCGATACAGAAGCAATCAAGAAGCTGCAGGAATATCGGCCACGATAGTTTTGAATGTTGAAAGAAGAGATGAACAGCATTTGGGAAAGCGATGTATGTTGATGACGATACCAGGACTAAGAAAACAGGAGAGACTCAGGCACAGATGGAAGGAAAACTTCAGAGACATGACAGCGAAAAGAGGATAGGAAAGATGTAGGATCAATAGAGGTGATGTACAGGACCGTACACGGTGGAGTTGCTATATTCTCCATGACGTCCGACAAGAGAAACGTCAGAAAAAAAGAAGAAGAAAGGCATCTGTCTATGGCAATAATGTTTGTGTTCATTACATTCCTTTGTTGTACAAACAGAATAATTAAGTCATTTTCCTTTTTTAGCATAAAATCAACTTTTAAGTTTTCATTATTTATTTTGGTTGTTTTTTAGTTTTTCTTGTTTTTCACTCTTCACTCTCTGTCCTACTTTACAATTGTTGCACGATATATTTTTCGGGGAACTAAAGAGCAAAAAAGCTAGGATGTCTTGCTGATTTTAGTTCCTTAATAACGAGTGATAATACAACAATAAAAAAAGACAAGAATAATTTCTCTACGTTTCTTTTAGGTCTCTTAACAAGAAACAAAAAAGAAAAGCAAGAAAGAAAAAACAGTTTTTCAGCCCCGGTGCCCTAAAAGATCCTGAAGATTAGCTTTGTTTCTATTATTGTTATGATTACGGTTGTTGTATTTTGTTTACTTTATTTGCTTACCTTATCTTGCTTTTCTCGTTTACCTTGTTTACTTGCTTATCTTGCCTTTCTGCTATCTGGCAACTTTATTCTTTCTGAGTTTACCATCTTTTCTTTTTTCAATACTAATATGGCAGACTTTTTAATACTTACTTTGTTGATTTCTCGTAACTCTGATGAAGATACAATTCAAAAAATGTGCATTTTCTTTTTTTTCAATAATATATAATAAAACGAAATTCTTCTCATCATGTGTAGATAATCTTTCTTTTTAATTTTAACGGTTATTATTCTCAAAGTTACTTTTCTATGACCTTCCGTTCTTCGCTTAGTCGGTTCCTGAATTATATACTCCATTCTCCCAGTAAGCTTAAATATCTTTTCATTTTACAGAGGAAAGTTTGAGGCAAAAGGATATTTCAAAATTCAGCAATTGAAAAATGCTTTTAATTACTTAGCTCTGAAAAGGCGATGAAACCACTCCTTTTAAAGGTGCGTTTATTTATTTTTGAACAATTGTTTAATTAAATCAAATAAAATAATTTTTACAGTAGTTTATTTGAATATATTTATGTATAGATAATTTATTTTGTAATATATGCATTGATGTCCGTAAATCAGTATTTCATACTGTTCGTTCGATAGGATTTCCTTCGAGAATAAAGGAAGGACAAAATAGGACTGAAGATGTCTTTCATCAACGGGGGTTGTTAAGAGGAGACCAAACACAACAAATTATTTTTCACGTGTTGGTTGTTTAAGAAGTATTTGTTAATATTACTTAAGTGCTAAATAATTTTTTTCCCTGTATATCTGTGACTTGGGGTGTATGGGGATCTTTTTAGGGGTAGCACCTTGAAAACCTGCCGATCACACGCCTAAGTCAAATTCGGTGTTCGTGGAATCACTGGTTTTTAAGAAGCCCTTAACTCCCACTTATGGCTCCAAGTAGCTGGCTGTGTAAGCCAGCAGCCATACTCTGGGATCTCTACTTGACCGTAGTGCACAGCTAATTGAGGGGGCAGCCTTCGCGCTAGTAGCCTACGGAACGCCATCCCTTAGTGTATGAAGTGTGGACTTGCACGTGGCAGGAGAATTCCAGAAATCAAAGTCTCGAAGACGCAAGCTGCAAGACGCGTGGCACGCATCATAGGGGTACAATGGCACGTCAAGTATTGTTTGTCTTGTCACCTCAGAAAGACTGGGAACCTACTGAGTTTGAAGTAACTGAAATACATGAGCTTGGGGTGAGAAATGACCGAGATGANGCAGCCATACTCTGGGATCTCTACTTGACCGTAGTGCACAGCTAAGTGAGGGGGCAGCCGTCGCGCTAGTAGCCAACGGAACGCCATCCCTTAGTGTATGAAGTGTGGACTTGCACGTGGCAGGAGAATTCCAGAAATCAAAGGCTCGAAGACGCAAGCTGCAAGACGCCTGGCACGCATCATAAGCGTACAATGGCACGTCAAGTATTGTTTGTCTTGTCACCTCAGAAAGACTGGGAACCTACTGAGTTTGAAGTAACTGAAATACATGAGCTAAACTATTGCATTCCTGCTAAGAACAAGATCTGAGTATCTGTAACATTTCAGATACGCAGATGACGCTCGCAGAATCTCGGGAGACATTTCAAAATAAAATGGATATTGTGAAGTTAGAAGACTTAGCAAAGGAACTTCGAATAAACATTAAGAAGACTAAAACTATTATTGTAAGTAGGAGACAGTTTACACCTACAGTAAAAATTCTAGTGGATGATGTAGAACTAGCAGGTATCTTCATTCAAATATTTGGCCCAGGCCATCAGTGCTGATGGCAGATCAGAAAAGGAAATCCAGAAAAGAATAGAAATTATGCCGCGCCACTTCGTAAATACGAAAGAGATGTTAACCGCAAGAGACTTGTCATCAGAAACAAGGGAAAGAATAGCCTAGTGCAATGTTTTGTAGACACTACTGTATGCAAGTGAGACATTGACCTTCAATAGCAAATCCTTGAAGCAAATTGATAGTTTCGAAATATAGAGGTACAGAAAGATGCTGAAGATACCCAACACTGATCATGTGATAAAAGCAAAAGTACTGACACATGATGGAGAAAGAAGCCTACGATTGAAAAACGAGATCACGAAAAGAAAGCTAGGCTATTTTGTAATAAGTAATAAGAAAAGCAAGACTCCAGAAACAATCTTTGAGTGACTTGGAAGAAAAAATAAGACGGGAAAGGCCAATAACAATTTGCTTAGGTGAGAGCACCTCTATGACGGACGGAGTACAGAAGTGTACAATGCTCAAGAATGTCCATGGACAGGAGATAGTGAAGATCAATTGCCACAGATCTGTCTGGTACAGGCACCATCATCAGGTAATAGGTAAGCCTTTTTTTTGAAAATGGCTAAAATGCATAATCTTCAAAGTCATAATTAGTCACTTAGATACATCCGAGTAACATAAGACTTGAAACCAATTTTGTAATATACTTAAACACTTTAGAGCTCGATAATGAAAATAGAAGTTACTTGCAGAAAAAAATGCATGTATGTTTGAACGAAATGGAGATCCTAGGGTAGGAGGAAGTATGTATCAAAATATCTTGTCTGTTTTGCAAAGGATAAACACGAAGGCTGTTGTTTTCACATAGGTGCATTTTGGAGCAGATAAGTGTTATATCCTATCGATGAAGGATTTCCTCTGATGACAGCTTGCTATGGAGAAGTTTGAAAGAAGGGATGCTTTTTTTGTTAAATTATGTGCGTTAGGTTATTTAGAAATAGAGCCTGTATTTTGGCACCTACGTTTTTAGGCCCAATCCTCTTCAGTCTAAAAAAAGGCAACAGGACGTTCTTGCAAAAGGCGCATGGGCCTTTTTCCCATAAAAACCTAAAAGTGAGTTTTCCCAAAGTTGAAACAATTTTAATGGGTTTGGAAAAGTTGTTCAATTTTGACATGCTGAGTTGGTTACAGGTAATATATTTGCCATGCAGTAAAGGAAAAAGGTTGTACCACTTGTTTACCTTAGCCTTCAGTTTTTCAATCACTTGGTGTAGAAAAGCAATAATCTCTGTTGAGAGCCCACCTGGAACTCCAATTATCTTTACAGACTTGATCCACTGTGTGGTTGGAAGGTCCAATTGGCAATCTTCATAGAGGTCACCGCAAAGGGCTTGGTCTTAGGTAGATCTAGTTTTAGCCACTGGTCTTTTGATAGACAAAAACGATGTGTGGTGTAGTTGCAAGAGATATTTTATCAATTTAAAAATATTGTGATATTGTCTGCTCTTCGTCACAACCCGGTATTCATAGGTCTTGATATTGTTCAATTGGGTTGGCACGTATTTTAGCCACAAGACAGTAAAGGATGGGTGAGATTACAGACTTGTCTTATTCCTCTAACAGGAGAAAAGAATCTGTACTGTGTCCATTGTTGGTTATTATTGTTGCGGTATCCGTTTACTGGGGTTTTACCTAGCGACGAAAGGCTAGCTGAAAGTTAATTCCGGCCATTATTTGGTCTAAAAGTGACCTTTTAACACGACCGAAATGTCTTTATTAGTCTAGTATTAGGATGAAAAAGAAATATGTTCATCTGGTAGCAGTACGACATGGTTTTTTCTATAACATTCACCTTATGATTAATAGAACGATCAGGAACACTGAATATCTGACCTTCATAGAGAATTTCAGAGAGTAAGGATTGAAATGGCAATGACAATGTTTTAGTAAGTATATTGTCATCAGTGTTCAAAACGGAGATGGCTCTCCAGTTGGTAAGGCTCTTTAATATATGAGGCTCAGCAAAGATAGTCTCACCAATGCATAAAAATTCCCCATTTGAAGGGAAAAATCATCTATGAATAAGTGGCTTAGTAGAATTCCGTCAGTGCTTAAAGTTTTACGTAGTTTCATTTCTTTTAGTACATTATAGTATTCCTCTAGAGTTAGTGACATGTGGAATGGTGGGGTGTTTCACCAGAGACCTGGCACAGAATTGTAACAAGTTTTGATAGAAATGTGTTTTATTCATTAATCTGAACACAGAAAGAAAAGATACGGGATGAGGTGAAACAAACTGAAAAGAAAGATTTTTTGTTAAAGAAAATTGGTAAAAGACAAAATAGGTAAGGGATATTAATTGACGGAGAACAACTGAAAGACGTGGAAGAGTGGATGCATTTGGGAAGACTATTGACACCGGAGGAACGACATGCTTAGCGAAGCTGACGAAAAAATAACTGCAGACTGGAAGCGATTCGGACAGTACATTACCTTTCTAAAAAGTCATATGCTTATATGTCTGACGAAGAAGATCATGGACACAGTGATTATGCCAAAAATGACGGATGGAGTAAAAGCATGGCCCCTCATATATATCTGAAAGAAAAGCTGACTGTTTCTAAGAAATGCATGAAAAGATCGAAAGACAGACAAGATCAAGAAAGAAGTTCTCAGATCGAAAATAGAAGGGAATGAAATGAAAGCAGAGTATAATCAGTAAAAGGCAATGGGCAAGACGAATCGCAAGAATGAATAACAGAAAATGAGCCAACTGAGTAGACAGCAAGAGAAGAAAAAAGAGAGAAAGGGAGACCAAAGCATAGGAGGTAAGTGTCTTGGTCCTGTTCGGTCTTTGCCTTACTTGGCCATATTTTGATCACGCACACAATTAAAGTCTGCACCTAACATCTGAGGAAGGTATCACTTTAAATGCCATGTAAGAAAAGCAAAGCAAATGATTTCCACCTATTTTAAGTCTGCTGAATACACTCACGGGAGACAGAAATCTTGGAAATGAGGTTCTTTGAGGCTCCTGTATATTGTGATGGGCAAAGTAAAATATTTTTGACCACAACTGGTTTGTAATGCTGGCCGATAGCGTACCTTAACATTGCTTTAACTTTCACTATATTATTTAATAAGGATAGCAGATTATAATCCTTAGCTAATAAACTTAATTACAACATTAATCGCATAATAAAAAGGAGTGTTTAATAAAAGGGGTCATATAAAATTACTTTTGAATTCAGATTATCGTTTATTTGGATGAGCTATCAATGGAGTTTTAACACTAATTTGTAATTATTTTTTTCCTATTTTGGAAATATGAATAAAAAGCAAGGTTTTTGCGAAGAATAATTTTTTATTTTATGGTTACTCTAAATTTTGTAATTTGTTTACATTAACAAATAGCTCACCCAGAAGATATTTTTCTGTCACTACTTCTGGTTCATTCTACTAGATAAGGGAATCAACACATGCAACACTTGATTTTGCATTTCCTTGCGATACAGGGATGAGTGAGAAGGAGATACAGTAAGTGAAAAAATACCAGAAATTGGTAAAAGATGTTACGAAATTATGAAATGCCAAAACAAGTTAGCCAATATTCATTGATGCTCGAGGTACATCTCCAAAGAAATAGACCTATTGACTGAATAAAAGTGGTATTGGGACAGAAGAAATGGAAACTCAAGACTGTTTTCCTAAATTTAGCCAGAATACTTCTCACGCTTTTGAAGAAAAGGTTGTTGGCACCATGCTTTGGGAAATAAATTCCATTACATAAGATGTTAATGTGCAGCTATGTCATAATAATAATAATAATAATTATAATAATAAATCATAATAATAATGATGATTATGCTGGTAAAGGGACTGGCTCTATCAGGAGTGAAGGTTTAAGCTTCTTCTACCTCCCTAGCTGTCTTAACTTTTCTCTCACTAATTTTGCTGTATACTTCTTCCTCTCATTCCTAAGCTTAATTTACTCATCTTGCAACAGTCAAGAAACTTAAGCAGCTAAGACAAGTCACATGGAGAGAAGTGATGTAATGTAGGTAGTGCAGACATGAGTTCCCGGTGGCTGGGAAAGACCAAACTTCAAGGTGTATCCTTTGAATGCCACAGCCTACATAACAACACGCCCAAATAACCAGGTATACGCTACTGTTTCTGTTGCTGTAGGACAATGTGGACTGTTACTTGAGGGCAAGACCTGGAAGCGAAATAACCAAAACTCCCTGCCGAGATAGAATGAATAAATAAGGACATAAGTTAGGCTAGAACAGACAATTAATTCTCACAAGAAAACAACTCCAAACAGACAGTAAAACAGAACAAACTTCGAAAAATTGTTACCATAAATATACTGGGGTGACATGACGTAGAAGCACAAATTGAAGTACTTAAACAATCACTGACCGCAAAATCTTAAGGTCTTTGCAGGTACAAAAAGCTATCTAAATTCTACAGGCAAAATAAACTGTTTAAAGAAAATGCTAAAACGTTTTACCAAGAAGTAAGTAAAGTGAACAACCAAGTAATCAAGCTTACAGATGCCAAGAACTTTGAGAGCTTCTGGGAAGGTATTTGGAGTAATGAGAAATGTTTCAATACTAATGCCTACTGGATAGAAGAGGAAAAACAGCGCACAGGTCTAGCCGAGACCCAAGCATGGGTAAAAATAAGCTCTGAATAGATCTCTCGTTTACTTTCTAAATCCCATAAGTGGAAATCACCCGGGATAGGTAAACTTCATAATTTCTGGTTGAGCTCGCTTCATTGTACCCATCAGATATTTGCCCAGTGCTACTCAAAGATTGGGAAAGAACCAGAATCAGCCTACATGTGGCTTGGCAAAGGATTAACATTTCCATCACCCAAGTCTGAGTGTACTGAAAAGCATAAAACCTACTGTCCAATTATTTGTTTAAATAGGGCAAATAAAGTTCTCACATCCATCATAACTGATCGAGAATGTTCGTTCCTGCTAATCAATTCTTCTCAGAGGAACAAAAAGGCTTCAAGAAAGATTCATACGGCTCTCAAGATCAACTGCTTATCAACAAATTAACAAGGCGATTATGGAATATTGCAAGACAAAACAGAGAAATTTAAGTACCACATGGGTCGACTACAAAAAAATGTTTGACAGTTTTCCTCATGACTGTATCATCAAGTCTCTGAAAGTGCACAAAGTAACTCCTCATTTGATAAACTTTCTGAAAGTCCCCTTGAAACAGCTGAAGACTCTTATACTCTTATACTCTTATACTTAATTACGTTAATGGTGAAGTAAGGATTGACGGTGTTAGCATTAACTAGGAATCTTCTAAGAAGATTCTTTGCTTATTTGCTTTGCTCTATTTCTTTCATTTAACTTATTAAACAAGACGCAGAAAGGGTCTAAAGGCTATGACCGTCAGATCAGCTACCTTTTTATATGGCTGACCTAAAACTTTATGCAAAAGTATATACCTGGTGACAGTATCTGACAAGCACCTTTAAGGTGTGTTGAAACAAAAGAGATCTAAATCTTCTTCTGTTACTTCTTTAAATCAAAAGTTTCAAACAGGGTTTAACATAACGGTGGATGCTGTAAATACCACATCAAGCAGGTGTACTGCAGTGACTAAAAAATCAAGGCTATGGCCACATACTTACAAAAGTTTTGAGAAAGATGACAATCCAAACCCTTGCATGGAAAATATGTTAGTTGCCTCGCAGAACCAGATATTGATGTAAACGCCAATGGCTCAGACGTTCCAGCTTGAAAGGTGAAAAGGAAAGGGTCTATCATAACAGCACAAGACCGGAGCCTACCAACTGATGTCTACAAAGCAGGAATCATAAAAGATGGGTTGAGTCCAACCTGTCGTCTCTGTAACGACTGGGGTATCTACAAAGGCTAAGGTATTGGTGTTCCCATTGCGTGGTACAAAAACTACACAAACGATATTACTAGTGGGGAAGATGTGACCATTCTGTCAAACTTCTAGATCCACACCTATCGGAAGATAGCTTCAACTAGGTCCAGCATCGTTGTCAAAGATTTCAAAAGGAAAATATGCTTCTTAATGGGCGTGACATGCCCTCAGGACTGTAACGTATCTTAAAAAAATCACAAGAAGCTTGTCATGTGTAAAGACTTATAAATTGAGATTGAGAAAATGTGGAGATAAGAAACTACCCTTGTCCTGTGAGGATTGGTTCCCTTGGTATGATAAAGAATTCGCTGTATCATATCTCGGTAAAATTCCTGGCAACACAATAACTTCAGACTTACAAAAGATCACACTATACAGAACGTAATGAAGAGAATACATTGACGTACACAAGGAACTTCTGCATGCTCTTTTTACTCTTGCAGCTGGACAGTTCTGTTTATTTTTAAGATGAATTCATATAGAAATATATATATAATAATAATAACTTTAATGTCATCTGTTTTCATTCAAACATTGCACTACAGCTTCGCATCGTGTTCTTTCAATTACAGGAAGGACGAATTAATTAAGTTAACATTTATACAAGGAGAATTAGTTCCAATAAAGTCCTTTCCTTGAGTCGTCGATTACAAATCTAATAGGAACATTTGATAGCTGCCTGTATAATTTTGGCTATAATCATAATCAAGATTATAATTTTTTTGAAAGATTTTTGAATTGGTCCTAATAATAAGGCTATCTTTTAAATAGAAACAAAAGATGAAATTTCAATAAAAATTAGTTCGACATCTTTTATCTTTTACATGTATATAGTCATTCTTGTATGCGTAATTGGTGATTGTATGCTCGTGCAATTTGACAAGGCTCATTTTAACACACATTGTCAACTCGTAGTGGGCATGTGAAAAGTGTATCTGTTCTCACATAATCAAGAATGTCTATAGTTTCATGGAAGAAGAGAGGATTATGAAATGAAATATGGTACACAACTGTCTTCGACACCACGTTATGTCGCTTTGTGTATCTTTGTTGCTTGGCAGTACCCTGTTGGTTGTTAAGGATGAGCTTTTGTATATGTGTCTTCATGATATAAGGAGCAGAGTTCTTTTTCAATCAATTTCTAATTAGTGGACAGAGAAAGTATCAATGCTCTTGTCAAAGGAGAGAGAATAGTTTGGGGGAAAGAACTCACTTCTTTTTTGCAGGATGTAATTTATATTGGTTAGCAGTTTTCAGTGACAAACTTTTCACGACTATGTTTTGCTTTTTTAGTTCTAAACATTTGTTCCAGTTTGAAATCAGGAGATGGTCCTTGAGATTCGATTAAATCTCTCATGAGATATTTTGTTGTTTTTATTGGATATCTTCGATCGAAAAAGTAATGATAACAGTAACTTTTTAAAACGTTGTCGTTTTATTCAAACAGCAAAATAGATAAATTGCATAATACTGCTGCTAATAATATTGTCAATAATAATAATAATAATAATAATAATAATAATAATAATAATAATAATAAATAAGAAGAGAGACCTATCAGGAGGACAGTCTAACGCCTATCTTATTTGTATTAGCACTGATTTCTTTGTCAATTGTACTAGCTAAGGCTAAGGAAGGATATTTAGTGAGAAACGATAAGGCCTCACTGAATCATCTTCTTTTCATGGATGATTTAAAGCTGTAAGGAAAAGACAAGATTCAACAGGATTCCTCGGTGTAAGCAATGCGAATATTTAGTAGTGACATTGGAATGGCATTCGGCACTGAGCAATGTGACATGGTGGACGAGAGGNTAATAATAATAATAATAAATAAGAAGAGAGACCTATCAGGAGGACAGTCTAACGCCTATCTTATTTGTATTAGCACTGATTTCTTTGTCAATTGTACTAGATAAGGCTAAGGAAGGATATTTAGTGAGAAACGATAAGGCCTCACTGAATCATCTTCTTTTCATGGATGATTTAAAGCTGTAAGGAAAAGACAAGATTCAACAGGATTCCTCGGTGTAAGCAATGCGAATATTTAGTAGTGACATTGGAATGGCATTCGGCACTGAGCAATGTGACATGGTGGAAGAGAGGAAAATTGATTGATAGTTATGGGTTGGGTCAATCGGAAGACCAGAAAATAAAATCTTTACACAATGAAGAAACTTAACTAAGTATCATTGGTGCCAAAGATCAGGTTTTTAGAATGAATGTCATCAAAAGTAAAATTGATAGCACTAGGGCTAAACTAAAATGCCGTATGCTCAAGGCACACGATGAAACAATAACCTATTTATATCGGAATGCCCAAAACGTCTCGAAAAAGAGCACAAAAGTCGACACGAGTGTGTGGATCAGGCTGTTCATTGGGATATCCATAAAGAAATGGGATACGGTGTGCCAAAAAGTACTATGAACATGAACCGTCCCCATCCACGGAAAACGAGTCCTTTAAAGGCTGAAAACAATATCAAAGAACGAAGGCCTGATATGATCATCATTGATACAGCTAGGAGGAAAGCTTAATTAGTTGACTGTCCTGTCTCTTGCAGACCACACAAGTTGAAAGTTCCCAACAAAGGTAGATTGCAAAATATCACTACCTCAGACTTGAACTCCAAACATTATAGAGTTTCTGAAGATAAAGAGACGATCCTTACATCCTTAGCAAGCTATTTCAAGGAATTAAATGTGCATGGTAACATCTTACAAATGCAACCAAGCGTATTACTGAAAAGAGCAAGGATTATAAGGAGAGTCCCAGAGTCCTAAAGAGTCTTGTTGACATTGAAACTTCTGGAAAAGTTCCACTGTAAGATGAGGAACTATAAACATATAATCACGTGGGACAAGAAAATTACAACTGTGCCAATCGTAGTAGGCGCGTTAGGTGTTATAAGTAAAAATATTGAAAAACGAATTAAAAAACTGCCTTAAACCAATTCTCTTCTAAAAATGTAAAAGATCGTACTTAATGGAACAGTGCGTATATTAAGAAAGGCGGTATCAATTTGAAATGTTATACTTTACTTATATCTTATATTTTTCTTATTACATTCCCAATACCTAGTATGGAATTGCAAAAATAATAACAATACTAGTTAATTGAAATGGGGTATTGATATTTAAGGAAAATCAAGATAATTTTGAATCAAGGTCACCTTATCTGAAGGAATTCTTTTGTAATCTTAGATAACAATCGTAACCATAGTACACCTAATGCTAGTATCAATAATAATACTAATTGATGAGTTTAGAGGATATGTTTTCTTTCGTGCCTTCCGCAGCTGGTCAAACATTACAAAACGTATTAGAGATACACTAATAAGATCAATAATAAACAAGACCACCTGCATAACCGCATATGAAGTTATGCAAGAAAAAATTAGCAAGAAAAAAACAAAAAAATATCAATGAAAGGAAAAATCAACTAAAGGTTATCGAGGCTAACGAAAATTCCTACCAAGCAAAAAAATTCTTAAAATTTATTTCTAACAGTTGGCAAATTATCTGTGTCACAAACAAAAACAGTATTTATCATTGTTATAATAATAATAATAATAATAATAATAATTTTTTTATTATTATCATTATTATTATTATTATTATTATCATTGATAAAGGAAAGATTTATTTTCTAGAGCTTACAATCGGCTTTGAAACAAATATTGAAGTAAATTCGAAACGTAAATCAGCAAAATATCAATTTCTGTTAAGATTTCTAGGCAAAAATTATCAAAAAAGTTATATTTGTCAATTTAAGCATTGGCGCGATAGGAGCAATTGGAAAGAGTACACATTCGGTAGCGAAGATGTTAGCGGAAATAAGTTACAATAAAAGCGAAATCTCATATATCATAAAGAAGATCATATGTGTGGTAATTCGAACCATATATTACATATTCTGTCAACGTAGTAAGACATGGGATCAGCCTCCCCTCCTTTATTAGTGAATACGTTACTCTGTGCGTCTTTGATACCACGCCTTGATAGTGAGTGGTATTTCTTAGGGTAATGATGTAATGTATACACGGCATACAATTGTATTAAGTGATAGCATGGAAAAAATACGCTTGAAGTTTAATTATCATTATCATCATCATTATTACTCTTTTAAAAACTTTTAGATACCTTAAGGTAGACGAAAAATGACTATCAAGAAATGCTTGGAAACGTGCATACGAAGCTCATATTATATTTTCAACCCAAGAAACAAGGAATGGAGTTCTCTGGATTTGTTACCCTTTGTCTAAACTAAATTATCTGGTGTTATTTATTGTCTGCATTTTCCTATCTTGAACTAAAGCGATCACAGGAAAAATATCGCCTGTCAAAAAATGGTAGATCTTTTGAAAGAATAAGAAGAGATGTTTCAATTCATTATTAATCATATAAAATTATCACTTGAGGATGCTGAAAGGTACCAACTGCTTACTAATAATACAAAAGGGCAATAATTAAAATTTGTGGCCTGAATTGTTTATTTATATTGACTACAATTGGCATCAGCAGAAGGGAGAAATATCAAACACAATATTGATGATTTTTCTACAAGAGGCTGTAATGTTATTTGAGCTTTTGACAGACACATTTATCATAAGAATACACACCCCAAAAATTCATATGGTGCTTTTAATATCGATTTTCTTTTGACAAATTATTATTAATTTCTTTGAAAGTTTAACACCGACGAGTTCAATATGTTATCCAGCTGACATTTCGATCAATCATCTTGTGAAAAGAATCCCAATGGGATTAGATTGCAAATGAAGAAATTGGCCTTGTCTTGCTTACAAAAACGAACCTGGTTACCATAGAAAGTTAGCGGTGACATTTTGGAGTGTTAGAAAATGTCAACTATGTTGTCTTTAGCAACACGTGTTGAAACGTTTTTGTAATCCTTGTCGAATGGATAGAAATACTGAAAAGTGGTATTAACCATTGAAATTGAAGTAAGAAATGAAAGGCTGTTCTCGTCTGTTTTTGCAAGCGTTGTTGAAAAGCTTTTACCTTGAAAGTTCTCGTACAACAATATTTCTGTTTTCATTAGTATAAATAAAAGTTCTGTTTGGTATCTTTGACATAATTATATCTGGCTATTACTATAACCATTTAAAATTTCTTGTGTGAAACCTATGTTTAAATTTTAAAAAGATATGCTCTAATATTAAGGATATGTGATGATAAATTCAAATATCCAAATTTTAATAGAATAAAAATATTCAATTTGGTTGCTTTGGTTAAACTCGAATCAAGCAAAACGCCAGAGTCACAAGTCAAGTGGGTTTTTGTCAACAGGAAATACAAAAAAAAAAGAGATAAAGGGAGCCCTCTAGTTTTCGTACTTGGCTGAGAAAAAAACAAAGAGATGGAAGAAAGCCCGTCATTGAAAAACTATGTGGTTCTCGCTAGATGAATAACATTAAAAATATATTCACAATGGTGTTTCAATACTTTTTCATACTCGATAACTTCAATATATATATATATATATATATATATATATATATTTAGAGAGAGAGAGAGAGACAGACAGACTGAGACAAAAAGACAGAAAGACCGACAGAAAAACAACGAAACAAAGAGACAAANTGTCTGAAATTAACAGGAAACCATTTCATTGACTCATCTCTGGCCTTCCGCCTGCAAGCGGAAGGCCAGAGATGAGTCAATGAGGAAATTTGTGATAGAAATGAGGAACCATTTCTATCCCAAATTTCAATGAGAAAGCGAATAAATGCGTTGCCCCTATCAAGCATAACCATTGCTGAGCCACTCATTAAGTTTTCAGATATTGAGTTGACAGTTAAAGTCAATGAAGCCCAGAAAAAGATCTCTCA
This sequence comes from Morbakka virulenta, assembly GCA_003991215.1. Taxonomy (NCBI): domain Eukaryota; kingdom Metazoa; phylum Cnidaria; class Cubozoa; order Carybdeida; family Carukiidae; genus Morbakka; species Morbakka virulenta. The sequence continues at coordinate 659,936 of RDPX01000138.1, read as the reverse complement.
GATAGAATACTGTCAACAGATACTGTTAGAAAGGTACCAAAGACTTTTTTGACAGCTGAATCTTGGTAAGGTATAGTTTGCACAGCTTCGTTTTTCTTTTTTAAGTAGACCTGTCTCAAGTCAATCTCTTTCCATAAATGTCAGAAATTTTCTGAGGAGTTTGAAGAGTTTAACTTTTTCACCCTCTATATTGTTTTAGTGGATAGCTAGTAGGCTTTAGACAACAATCAGCACTTTGTGAAAGGTAGTAAAATATTGTCTCACGCTCTTTTCGTATAAAAGGAATGAATGAATGAATGAATAATACACTGTCTTTCAAATATTCCCACTTGATTGAATGCTGCAGTGACCTGCTTTTTTTATTGACATTGAATTCGCACTGTTGTACAAGAACCTTTTTAACTTCACAACAAATGGTTTCTTTAAGGTTTCTAGACCTTGTCTACACTTTTTTTTATTGCCATCACTTATTGTGTTTCTAATGCAGTCTTTTGCTTTGTTGACATTTGAAAATGCATACACACACACACACACACACCCACACACACACCCATCCCCCATTGCAGGCTGTAATCATTTTCTTTAAGCATCTTCTTTAGTTGTAATTTCTATACTATTTCTCACCAGTAGCAATCTCACGATTTTCATTCTGTATCTGTACATAGAACAATCAGGTCTTTATCTTTTACATTGCTTCCCTCTTACCCAGAAAATTTACTTCCTCTAGAAAACTGATTATTTTGGAAGACGTTTAGGAAGATGTCTTAAATTCACTCCACATCTTATCAACTTCAACCATAGCCAGATTCAAACCATGTAAGTAACAATGCACATATGTTGTATTCAGACTATGATCTGACATTTCTTATCAAGTCCATTCTTATTTTAGGTTATGCATTGATGCACACTTATCAAACCAAATCTCAAAGTATTAGACACCAATTTTAGACGAAAAATAACAACAAAAAGCACACAGACTGAAATAAAATTTTCTTCAACTTTCGTATGCGCAACAACTTCCCCATTCCCTCTAACCATAGATTCGCATACCTCAATATTTTCATTGCCAAACTGTATGCAAATGCTAGTTTCCTCCTTGGACAACACATCTGTTGTTAAATTAGTTATGGTACTTCATTATGTCAAAAATGTTTAGGTTAAATTTTTGTATTGGTAGTTACAAGAAGCCCTTCCGATATTTCTCTAAATATCATTAAATAATCGCAGATATATTTTGTGATGTGACATTCACCCACTTAAAACATTACTGACAGGATATCAGGTCATAGTAAAGGTGTACGTAGAACATACGATACTACTACTATATGTATTATCATTACTATTATTATTAATATTTTATAATATTACTCTTCTACTACTACTATTACTACTATTACTACTATTACTACTATTACTACTGTTACTACTATTACTACTATTACTACTATTACTACTATTACTACCATTACTACTATTACTACCATTACTAGTATTACTACTATTACTACTGTTACTTCTATTACTTCTGTTACTACTATTACTATTATTACTACTACTACGATTAATACTATTACTACTATTACTATTATTACTACTATTACTACTATTACTATTATTACTACTATTACTACTNATATTTTCATTGCCAAACTGTATGCAAATGCTAGTTTCCTCCTTGGACAACACATCTGTTGTTAAATTAGCCATGGTACTTCATTATGTCAAAAATGTTTAGGTTAAATTTTTGTATTGGTAGTTACAAGAAGCCCTTCCGATATTTCTCTAAATATCATTTAATAATCGCAGATATATTTTGTGATGTGACATTCACCCACTTAAAACATTACTGACAGGATATCAGGTCATAGTAAAGGTGTACGTAGAACATACGATACTACTACTATATGTATTATCATTACTATTATTATTATTACTATTTTATAATATTCTTCTTCTTCTACTACCACTACTACTACTACTACTACTACTACTACTACTACTACTACTATTGCAACTACTGTTAATATTACTACTACCACTACTGCTGCTACTACTACTTCCGCTACTTCTACCTCAATTATACCTCCTATACAACTAATACTAATCCTGCTATTTTTATTATTGTTATTATTACTAATAATATTTCTACTAGTTTTTCTATTTATCCTCTAATGAGAACCAGTACTTTGTTGTTCTGTTCATTTTACCTTAAGGATTTAAATACGCTACTTAAAAAAAACTGTCAACATCTACAGAGCTGTATTAATAAATTTAAATAGCTATACAAACTATTGAAACATCATTAATTTCGCTATTAAATTACGTCTTTTTTTTTCTGACAGTGCGTTTTAAAAAATTACCCTGAATCAAATACCTTTCTCGCAAATTCCAAGGTATCATTTGTCAGTGTTTTTTTAGGGTTTGTTTTTTTCAGTCATGTGGTGTTAGACACTTGGCCTAAGGTTATTGGCATGTTTAGTGCATGTCTTCTTTATTTAAAAATTATTCAAACTTTGCTTTCATAAACATCAATACATGGACATAGACTCAGATACACTCGGTTCAGAGGGTTAACCAATTAGAACAGCAGAAGTGAAGAGGTATGTAATTTTACTTTTTCTATAACCGAGTGCTGGAATTTTTGTCCTGGAAAAAGTCAGTGCTTCACATTCACGAGGTCAAAAAATTTTTTTCCTTCATGGGACGGGAAAATATACCAGGAATGTAAATATAAATAAAAATATATGTATATATGTATATAGGTATATATGTATGTATATAGGTATATATGCAGGTATATAGGAATATATGCAGGCCTATAGGTATATATGCAGGCATATAGGTATATATGTATATTTCAAATGTCTCCAGCTATCTAGCGCTAGTTGTTACTGGAACCAGAAAATTTATACCAAGAGAGTGTCTCTGGTGTTGTACAGATATTCCTTCAGATCTCAACATCAATCTGTTTCGAAAGTCCTCTGGTTGGTACAGGTAGATTTTATATTAAAAGATTCACACTTCAGCTCTGCTGCTGAAATGTGAAAACACTAACAGACATAAGCATAAAGCTGCTATCTCAGCTAATGAACTCGGAAGATATACTGTGGACATTGCTGCTCTATTTGAAACCCGCTTTGCTGGAGAAGATTAAGTTATAGAGCCCCTGAGTCAGGTTACACAATATTCTCATCTGGCAAATCAGAGAAAGAGAAACATGAAGCTGATGTAGTATGTGCAGTGAAGAATATACATTAGTAAACAAAATTGAACAGCCAGTAGGTTAAATGAGCATATAATGAAGCTGAGGATTCCTCTCAATGCTAACAGATACATGAGTCTTCTCTTGGTTTATGCACCAACACTTGTGTCTCCTGAGGAAGGTATCACTTACTTCTATTATGCTTTTAGAACACTTGTTACTAACATTCCGGAAGGTGAAAACGTAGTCATACTTGGTGAATTCAATGCTCTTGTTGGCTCTGACAGTAAAACATGGAAGTCTTTGTAGCCTCATGGAATTGATAACATCAACTCAAATGGTTTACTGCTGCTCCAGCTCTGCACTGAAGTCAATCTAATTATTACCAACACACCTTTTTTAACCAGAAGGAGAAGCAGAAGGCGACTTGAAAGTGTGGCACATATCATATAATAGTTCAGGCTAAAGTCAAAATTTCTATTCGCTGTAATTTTCGCTTCAATGGGGTAAAAGTGTTAAAACGCATTGGTGTTTCCACGTTAAAGGATGGTACTTACCGAGATGCTTTGAGATCAACGTTTGATTAAAGATATTTCTCAGGTTTTGATTGGGAAAGGTTATAAGACATTATTTTTGAGAAGGGAGCTGACACTCTGGGAATGAGAATGACCAAGCATCGCGACTGGTTTAGTGATAACTGTGACGAAGTAAATATCCTCCTTTAAAGAAAGAGAAGAGCCTAGAAAAAACTTCTCAGCTCTTCATCTTTAAAAGTTTCATCATACTACCAACTTTTTTAATGTGAGAAAGATTGTTAAGCTGAGGTTGCGCTAAGTTAAGAATAAGTGGTTGGCTGATCTGTCTGAACAAATGAAGTTAGCTTTCAACAGGAAAGGCATGAAAATGTTCTATGACCTATTACACAGAGCTTTTAGTCAAGAGCTTCCATGATTACATCTCTTTTTGAAAAGGACAGGACCACCTCACTGAAGATCCCTGATAAAATAATTGAACTCCAGTTTCAGCATTTCCAGGATCTCTTTTACAACCCTTCTGTTGTGGATGAAACCTCTGTGCATAGAGTTCCTCAGTAAGAGATGCACCCCGAGCTAAATATTGAGCCATCTCTCACAGAGGTTATTGGAAACATTAAACAGATTATACAGGCAAAGCACCAAGCCTTGATGGCATTCCACTTGAATTGCTGGTTCATGGTGGTGTAAACTTTTACAAGGCAGCCATCGAGGAATTTCACTGCTTAAAGTTGTTGGAAAGGTGTTTTCTAGACTTCTCCTGAATCGTGAATCTTTTAGAAATATGTGTTTGCAAGGAAGTTATTTGTGAGTGCCAGTCTTGTTTTCGTGCTGGGTGTGAAATTTTTGACTTGATTTTCTTCCCCAGGCTGCTCATTGAGAAATGTAAAGAGGAACATCTTCCTCTTTGTCAAGTATTTTAAAACTTAACCAAGGCCTTTGACACTTACTCGTGATGGTCTTTGGAAGGTGCTGGGCAAATATGGTTGAACACCTGTATTTGTTGATAAAGTTAAACAGATACATCATTGTAATAAGGCTCGTGTAAATATTAATGATCTGTTTATCAGGAGAAATTGCTATTGAAGATGAAATAAAACAGGGAGACATTCTTGCCCAAGCTCTATTTTCACTGTATTTGACTGTGATCCTGTAGTATGCTTTTCATGACTATGACAAAGAAGCTTATTTCAGGTTTAGAACAACTATTAAAGTTTTCAACATAAAGAGACGCCAAGACTCTTGTACATAAAAGTCCTGTTGGGGAGCTCCTAAAATACTGATGATGCTGATATTGGTGCTTGTTCTGCTCCTGGTATGCAGTCTGTCATTGATTTGCTGATGCATGTACTCGTCTTAAAACCAAGGTAATGTATACGCCTGTATCTGATGAGCTTTATGTAGAACCTGATATATTTGTTAATAGAAAATGGCTTGAAGTTGTCAAGTATTTTGTTCACCTGGGCAATACTCTCTCAAATGATGGTCCTCTTAATTTTGAAATCAAGAAAAAGATCAGCAACGCTTCAGGTTCTTTCGGCAAATTAGAAGACAGAGTCTGTCTGATGGTGATCTCACTCTAAAAACCAATATTCAATCTTTTTTATCCCTCAGAGACATGGACTCTGCATCAGTCGCTAATTAAGCTGCTTGAGAGATTTCACCATAATTGTCTAAGACACATTCTTGGAATGAAATACGAGAGTCTTTCCCCCAGCACTACTTTCTTTCCAAAGCAAACATTGTAAGCACATAGTCAATGGCAATGAGACGTCCGATGCGCTAGGTTGGCCACTTGACATGAATGGACGACTCCAGACTCCCTAAACAACTGTTCTAGGGTGAGATGTCATCCAGAAATACACGTCAGCATAAGCAACGAAAATGGTTCAAGGATATTGTTATGGAGAACCTGAAGCATATGGAGTTTACTAAAGACAGCGGTTTGACATTAACTGCTGATTGTAAGCATTGGAGAAACAATATTTTCCAAGGTGCTAAGTTGTATGAGGAGACCAGAATTTCATGTGCTCAACTGAAGAGAATCTGCAGGAAACATGAACTTTTGCCAGCTGATTGTGATCCTTGTTTGCCTTGTAAGGTGTGTGGTCAGTCGCTGTTATCTACGGCAGAGCTGGCAAGTCATCGGAAGACTCATCAGACCACAAGACTCAGAATCATTCCTGTTGTGTCCCTTACTGATACTATTTCTGAATCTTCCATTTACTCATTTCCATCCTGGCCCCAAATCTGCAAATTGTCTGCTGACCTCAAGCTACACCTCAGAATTCATGGAGATAAAACGCCTGCTGCTGCTACCCTGAGGGACCATTTGGAATACAACGTCTGTCACAAGCTGTCCAATTGCCTTGCAAGCTTCAAGAGTTACTTAAGACTACACGTAAAAGTAGAGGAGGGGATATATATATATATATATAAGATATATATATATATATTTGTGTGTGTTCGTTTGTGTGTAAATTTATGTATAAATAATCACCAAGAATGCTAAATCTAGATGTAGAGCATATGTGGCACCTCTGTGTTTCATGCTGCTAAACAAGAGTCATGTTGTAAGTTTCCTTACTTGAAGCCTTGTAATTGTTTACCAGCATAAAACTCAAAGTCGATTTATTGTCATAGCTGTTTTGCCTTGCGTGCTTTTAAGATGTTGAAGGATTTAAAAACTNCAATATTTTCCAAGGTGCTAAGTTGTATGAGGAGACCAGAATTTCATGTGCTCAACTGAAGAGAATCTGCAGGAAACATGAACTTTTGCCAGCTGATTGTGATCCTTGTTTGCCTTGTAAGGTGTGTGGTCAGTCGCTGTTATCTACGGCAGAGCTGGCAAGTCATCGGAAGACTCATCAGACCACAAGACTCAGAATCATTCCTGTTGTGTCCCTTACTGATACTATTTCTGAATCTTCCATTTACTCATTTCCATCCTGGCCCCAAATCTGCAAATTGTCTGCTGACCTCAAGCTACACCTCAGAATTCATGGAGATAAAACGCCTGCTGCTGCTACCCTGAGGGACCATTTGGAATACAACGTCTGTCACAAGCTGTCCAATTGCCTTGCAAGCTTCAAGAGTTACTTAAGACTACACGTAAAAGTAGAGGAGGGGATATATATATATATATATAAGATATATATATATATATTTGTGTGTGTTCGTTTGTGTGTAAATTTATGTATAAATAATCACCAAGAATGCTAAATCTAGATGTAGAGCATATGTGGCACCTCTGTGTTTCATGCTGCTAAACAAGAGTCATGTTGTAAGTTTCCTTACTTGAAGCCTTGTAATTGTTTACCAGCATAAAACTCAAAGTCGATTTATTGTCATAGCTGTTTTGCCTTGCGTGCTTTTAAGATGTTGAAGGATTTAAAAACTGTAAAAGAAAAAGTTTTTTTTACCAAAGAAAAAGTGCACCTTATTATGTTGAATTCACCGTGTAACGATAATGTAAACTGAACTGTTTGACTCCCAGGCAAACGTTACTCAGGACGTCTTATTACAGGAAAATTTCAATCAGTCTTTTTTCTTGTTGTTGAGTGGTAATGTTATAACAAGCTTACTCCACTTAGTTTTGTCTGTCTTCCTATCTGCCGTTCTTAAGTGAATGTTGTTAACTTGTTCAGCAGCGTCGGCAGAGATTTTCTTTGCCGATTATTGTTTTGTTGAAATCATCAATTTTTAATAATTTAATATGTATAAACGTAGAGGGGCGTGTCTCTCTGTGTGTAGCTGTGTTTGATCATGATTTAAATATTCCCACTTCTTGATTGAAACTACGGGTTTTATGGGCCAAAATTGTTGCTTTTCTTCCTTTATTGGTGCCTGTTTTTAAGCAGCAAACGTGTATCTGCTTCTATCTGCCTGTCTTACTGTCTGTATATCATTGCTAAATATGTACAGAACGAGTGCTGAAAGACCTACCTAACCTAACCCAAGCTAAAATTATTTTTATTTTAGATAAAGGGTGAGTTACACCTACTACATATGTTGAGATATAGTACTAAATCCAGATCCTAAACTGGTAAGCTGGCGTATGTTGTTGTAGTTGGAAGGCTTCGTAAACATCAAACCAGGCGTTGTTTACTCAATAAGCAACTCACTTTAGCTAATTGATAGAAGAGCATCATTTTTATCTCAAGAAGGATTTCTTATCTATTTCCACTAAAACAATGTGTTATCGGCTTTTCACAAATGATCAATATGTAAAGAATTTCACCGTATTTAGTTCGACAAATATTTAGCTTTTAATCGCTTTAAAGCAACTGACACTTTTCTCATACAGATATAATGCAGTTATTGATCAGGATCTATGCCAACAGATTCAGATTAACCACAAACTGTAAGTTTGTTAATTCCCAAGAATGTCTTCACTTTTCATCAAATTCAATCTACACTTGATCAGCTGTACATCGTTTATGTCTTAACAAAATTTTAGTCAAAATCATGAATCCTATCATATACATATGCTATCAATGTCAAACTAATAAAAATATATAATGCTATTTGAATTCCTCATTTTGTAGAGTATCAAAACAACTTCTTCTTGTGTCTCTTGTATTTATTCTGTAAAATCCTTTCATATATAACCCATACAATGCTTGAAAACCAAACAAAAAAAATCAATTTCAACTGCTGTTTCTATGCAGTCTTAAACCTAGATACCCTAGTGGTACTCAAATGCAGTGCCGTACATTTGAATATATATTAAACGCACTTTTAGATTGAGAAATTTAGATCTGGAGATAGTTCGTTTCATATTTTAGCTAAATATTGCACTAAAGCTTTATTGTGCTCAATCAAATCACAATTTTTTCCTTCCAATTTATTTATTATTTATGAGAAAACAAAGGGAATAAATTTTTTATTTCAACTTGCTTCCAACGAACCTCTTTAGTATCTTTCCCTGTTACTTCAGCTATTGATCAGGAAGGCAGGTGCATTAAATCATAGAAAATATTTTCAATTTCTTAAAACAAACGTTTAGCTGACTTCTATCTTCTTGCTTCACTTCAAAGAAAATCAAGGCAAGATCAATTCTTAGTATATGTCTTGAGAAAAATAAGCCTTTAAATTTGTACATATATCGATGTGAAAAGTAAAAGTACTCGTCAGCAATTGAGATAAAGCACGGAAATATTATATGGAAGTTGTGGATTTAATCAATGGAACTGACTGTCCATCTGATTACCTTAAAAATACAAGGTAATTTGTAATGATTTGATTATGAGTGATAACTATTTGCTTGCTTGTATAAATTGTTGTTGGATTTGGAGTGCTTATGTAAATGGATGGAACGTTTGATCTCTCATTTTACACGAGGTTTCAACTAATTCCTTTTGCACCTTAAAGGTACTTAAATTTTTTACCATAAGATAAGAAATCAACAAAAAGAAAGAGAGTTGAAGCTGTGGGTGTAATTGTCATGAAAGTTCGTAAGGATGGTAGATCTATTTTTTCATTTCTTAGGAATACAAAAAGGTAATATTTATAGAGTGTACTATTTTTTAATATATATAAAACAAATTTACTGGGATAGTATTACATTGTAATGCTATTTTTCATCAAATTAAGAGCATGGTATCGGTGTTTAATAAGTAGTGTTCTTTCAATTGAATTATTCAATGTCATAAAACACAGGATTCAGAGAAAAAGAAAAAACATATCAATAAAGAACAACAGGTTGAAATGACAACAAACGAGAATCCAGTAGTTATACACATACACACACACATATATATAAATATACATATATGCAGACATACACACACACGCACGCATAAGGTCACAAGGTACAAGATAATAGTTATTTCATACCTTATACATAGCGTGAAATATTTTTGAGTGAAAATATGTTATTTAAATTTTAATGCCAAATCTGTATACCTCTGTACCATTGATTTCTTTGCACTGCAAATTTTTTGCGTTTATACAACTTTACAAATTGGAAAAATTTGGAAGCAGTCTAAAACAGTGGCAAAGAGATACACAGTGATACGTATATAAATGTATCTCATTTGTATTGCAAGATCTTTATTTTGTACACTGCAGTTATCTTTACATTATATGTATCAATGCTATAGAAAGTAAAAGGTCATACCAAAGATATCGTTATTATAGAGCTTCTTTTCGATAGTGTTGAAGCCTTGTCTTGTACGAATACAGCTTTCTATAGCTATTCTGACTCTAATATGTAATAGATATAGATTTGTATTAAAAGGGAGAGAGACAGATAGACAAAGAGATAAATAGATAGATGGATTGATATAGAGATAGGTAGATGGATAAATATATCAAAAGAAAAACAAAAGAAAAGTGAAAAACTAATAAATATTAACCCTTGTTAGATCTTCATTGAAATCTGATTATTTTGCTAAAAGATACAATGAAAATTGTCTGCTATGTTCGTTTGAACCACTAGCTCCTTCATTTTGTATCACTTCAAGCCCACAACCTAACAGTAATTTTTAGGCATTGTATTGAACGTCTTTTTTAAAAAAATCCTCCTGGAGATGCTAAGTGATCGAAGACAAATTACTGAAAATATGATATTGTCGAAGTAGTTAAAAATGAAATAGAAATACATTATATATATATATGTGTGTGTGTGTGTGTGTATTTATATAATATATATGGCTATTTCATTTTTAAATCTCTTCTTGTATATATACCAGAAGAGATTTACTCGAAAAAACCAAATTCCACCTGCTCATTGAAACTTGGTATTAGGATCTGGCCAAATTGGTCAGAATAATACATTATAACTTTTTTCATGGATAAGACTGTGAATCTCTTTCTACTTTCATTTTTGTACAGTATGACCTTATTTTTCTAGAGCAATTTTTATGCAGATTCTGTTTTCTAAAAATTAGCTTTTATTGATTCATGCATTGAAGGCTAGAAATAAAAATGAATAGTATATTCTTCTTCTCTTTTTTTACAATCTACTCATTGACATTTTAAAACTGTAAACCTTCACTGTCATTTATTATCAGTATCTCTATTGCAAATCTTCGTTGAGTTTCAAATACGACTCTGCTATTTCTATCCAAATAATCAGTATCTTTCCTAAATTTTTTTAAATTTTTAGTGACTCGATTTTTATTGGCAGTCGTTGAATATTTGGTAAGATATTTTTCTGAAGTTACTGAGAACTTTTTTTCAAACGCGAAATCTCTCTGATCTCTCTTTGCTACGTTGATTAAAAATGTCACGGTATAATAACTATAAATTCGTCTTGAAACTTTCTTCTTTTTCTCAACCTCTTTTATTGTGCTAAATTAGTGAGATTTTGTTCCTACGTTTCACTGTGGGCAACGCGGGAAAACATTTTCACACAAGTGTATCCCGTTAAATCTAATTTAACCACCAAGAATGAATTTCAAAACAGCTATCTTTTAATCCTGGAATTAACAAAATAAGAGGCCTCTAGTTTTATTAGTTGGTTAAAATATTACTAAAAGTACCTTTTATCTTGAAATTAAGCTTTTCTTTATCATTTTATGGACCTATGACTAGAAAACACTAGTGGTACCTAACCTGATTGATATGGTCAAGTTAGTCGCATCGCAGTCCGTCAAGATATTGTTAAAAGTATTGTGTTTGAAGGAAAAGACAAATTTCTTTTATGTAAGTCACTACTAACAATAACCACAAAGCTTCAAAAAAAGAATGAACGTGTACTAATTCCTCAATCTATCAGCCTTCTGGTAACGAAAAGCATTGTTGTCAAAGATCAACTTTTTCAGCATTAAGACGAGAACAGTTTATTGTATATTCCGACTGCAAGATGCTTATGAACTATGAGAAATGCCATAGAAATGGAGTATGTTAAATAATGAATGTATTGTAGCACAGTAATAAGAAACGTTGCCAATTTATGAAAGGTATTGTTATATGATCAACTTTAAGGTACATTAACAGATTTGAGCTCTAAAATTTATTAGCAATTTTTAAAACGAGAGTCATGTAAGAATGTGCAGGATTTTGATCAAAAACTGACAATTGCAGTACAGATTGGTACAATTTTTCATGATCCTTTTAAAATTAACGCTGAATCAATACAGGGATACAACATTAATCTAAGAGATATTTCTTATTGTTTATCTAAAAAACCAAATGAAAATCATGGTCATTTTGAAACTACAAAGTCAACCTTGATTGTTATTGACGATTTTCTGAACTAATAGGTAGTGTATGTAAATGACTGAAAATTTTGAAAGTTTTGATTTAGACAAAAATAATAATCACCCAGTCCTGTTTTATTCCAATATATGATGTAGTTCAAAATAAAGTGATTAATCCAACTTGTTGTTTCCATATCACCTGGTTCACACGGTGGCTATAACTGTAATAAGAATATATGGCGTTGGTTTCGAAAAGCTAAAGCCAGCGAACTTAAAAAAGAGGAAAATACAACAGGTTTTTATTAAGCTCGGCCGTTTATCACAATAAATAACAGGATTAATCATTGTTGCAATTGTCTGAACCGGATGAACCAGGGGGTTACTAGAACAACAAGGTGGATTAATCACATGAGCAGGAATTTTATCATGTAATGGATTAATCAAGGACTGAATGTTTTATCACAGAAATTATAAAGGAAGTCCTACTTTTTAAACATGTAAAAATTGATCCTCTTTTGACGGAGCAGGAAGAAATTAAACATGGGAGGTGATTGACCTAAGACAAAACAGGAAAAAATATTTGAAAGGCTTAGAAGCTTTGGCAAGTTTGAAGATATCATTACAAGGAAAGTTTTAGGAACAGCTTAAAGATTAATTAAAATAGAAATATCAACACCAAATGGTAGCTTTAGGACACATTGTGAGGCTTGTAATTCCTTAGAATGAATTTTATTTGTGGCAAGACATATGTATGGTACATACATGGTAGAGTCATACTATGGACATTGTAATCTACCAGGTAAAATTATCGCAAAGTTGAAAATGGAAATTTTTGGAGTTATCCTAACGTTATGAACAAGCTTCGTCTCAAATCAGAACAAAGTATTATTCTGGAAAAAGAGAAAACGGAAAACAGTTGAAGGAAATACTAAAACAGTGCTCGAGGCAACTATAGAAAAAGAGTCGGAAAACACAAAAAGAGATTCAAAGTTGTTTTAAATAAAATAGGCAAAAAAAATTATTCCCTATCATCTTCTCACCATCGAATATGGACTTAATTGTTTAAGAATGGTGTTTAACAATTTCTTAGTACGGTTTTAATAACCCTGTCTTTTCCTGCCATACATTTGGCTTGCTGTGATCTGTTATTAGGAAACAATAAACAATACTGTGATCCCCGAAGAGAAATAACAGAAATAGTAATACCACAATTATACCGACGCATCCTCCGAATATCATGGGTAGACCATATTACAAACGAGGAAGTTTTGGCCAGACTTGATATTAAACGTAGCATTATAGAAACTATCAGGAAAAGACAATTTATTTTTTGGGACATGTTATTAGAAAAGGAGAACTCGAAAACCTCATGCTAACAGGCAAAATAGAAGGGTCGAGAAGTAGGGGAAGAAAGAGATTAATGTTTGTGGACGAATTGAAAAAAATTTTAAACTGTTCGATGATAGATCTATTTCGCGTTGTGAAAGATAGGAGATTGTATAAAACCATGGTCGCCAATGCCTTAGTAAGGTACGGTACATAGAAGAAGAAGAAGAATACCACAAGCTAGACTTTGTGCATGAACAATGGCTGTTGAAGTGAATTGTCAGAAGAAAGATTTTCCATTCCTGCAACAGAAAAATCAATAACAAGATATCTTGGGTACTACTGCTTAACACAACACTATAGACAGAACGCTATTCTACTCCCTTAGTCATACACTTGCAGCTCACCTTATTACCAGCTTCCAATGACCGTTAATCCGCAATAACTGTCTGCCAATAGCTAATATGATTCTATTCAAGGATATTCAAATGCTGGCTTTAATCAGCCACAGTATCTTTGCAGTGTTTAGTTCCTTACATCTTAATAACAAGAAAGTCCTTACTTCAATTTCATATTATTTATCATCTAAGAATACTTTTGAAAGTAATCTTTTATTGATCAAAATTCCATCAAAGTTCCATCAACGTACCACCACAGTACCATTGACGTACCATCGATGTACCATCTATGTACCATCAAAGTACCATCGACATACCATCAAAGTACCATCAAAGTACCATCAAAGTACCATCGACATACCATCAAAGTACCATCAAAGTACCATCAAAGTACCATCAAAGTACCATCAAAGTACCATCAAAGTACCATCAAAGTACATCAAAGTACCATCAAAGTACCATCAAAGTACCATCAAAGTACAATCAAACTACCATCTAAGTACCATCAACGTACAATCAAACTACCACCAAACTCCCATCAACATACAACCTTTCCTCCAGCTGACAGTGTTCTAGCTACCACCTTCAAC
>RDPX01000138.1:632325-645715 GCA_003991215.1 Morbakka virulenta | reverse complement strand
ATCAAAGTACCATCAAAGTACCATCAAAGTACCATCTAAATACCATCAAAGTACCATCAAAGTACCATCAAAGTCCCATCAAAGTACCATCAAAGTATCATCAAAGTACCATCAAAGTACCATCAAAGTACCATCAAAGTACCATCAAAGTACCATCAAAGTACCATCAAAGTACCATCAAAGTACCATCAAAGTACCATCAAAGTACCACCAAAGTACCATCAAGATACAAATTTTACTTCAGATGACTGTTTTCTAGCTAGCACCTTTGACATAAAAGTGCATTTTCATTATTAACTTTGCTATATCTCATTACTACAGAATTTAACTTAAATGCACCAAAGTACCACCAAACTACAAACCACAATTCGTCATGGTGGAGTCAAAGTCCCACCATCAAAACATTAAGGTGACACCTTGCTGTCAAATTTGGTCTATCAAAATCCAACCCACTTGTTAACTATTCCAATTTGGGTGCAATTCATTGTACCATCAGAGAGTCTAGTTTGATCTACCAAAATCCTATCTTACTGCCAGCTTCAATCCTACCCAAAGCCATCAAACGGTCAATTCCATAGAGCCTAGGTATCATCACATTGTCAACCACCTTTTATCCAGGTAACATCAAACTGTTAACTTTAACACATTTACATACCATCACTTGATTAGCTTCCATTAATTTAAGGAAGTGCCATGAAAGTGATAATCTTAGATTTACAAAAATAATAAGAAAATAGAAATTTCTATTGACATGCATGCTGAATTTAAATGCCAGATGTAGCTTCATTTCACTCTATTTAAAAGCTATTTAATGTCATACAATTGTGAACTCAAATTTGTACTAATTAAGTGTCAACAAAATACAAACACTATTGACGTTTTGTCAAAGCAGAAGATTGGTTTACATTTTTTTTCATCTGAAAGCTCTTAATATTTTGTATTCAATTTATCAATGTGCAATCTGCTGGCGTGATATAATTAATCGCGTGTTCATGTCTAAGAATTGAAACGTACTTTTATCAAACCCCATTCCTGACATGCAAATACATGGGTGGCTTTTAATTTACCTCTGTGCAACCGAACTTTTAGAGAAACTTAATGTCTGTTGAGTATTAACTAACATATCTAAAGAAATGCTATCAGTCATAATCTGTTTAGAAAAATAAGTATGAAGTAAAGGAAAAATATCAGTAAAACATTTTAAAAAAAAGGCAGTAAAAATAGATAGATAGATAGATAGATAGATAGATAGATAGATAAATGTATTGATGGATAGATTGATAGATAGATAGATAGATAGATAAATAGACAGATATATATATATATATATATGTATATATATATGAAAATAGATAGATAGATAAATAGAAAGATAGATAGATAGATAGATAGATAAATAAATAGAAAGATAGATAGATAGATAGATAGATAGATAGATAGATAGATAGATAGATGGATGGATAGATAGGTAGATGGATGGATGGATAGATAGATAGATAGAGAGATAGATAGATAGATAGATAGATNTATATATATATGAAAATAGATAGATAAATAGAAAGATAGATAGATAGATAGATAGATAAATAAATAGAAAGATAGATAGATAGATAGATAGATAGATAGATAGATAGATAGATGGATGGATAGATAGGTAGATGGATGGATGGATAGATAGATAGATAGATAGATAGATAGATAGATAGATAGATAAAAAGATAGATAGATAATATAAAAATAGAGCATTAATACAGAGTATCAAGAAATCAAAAACATATGTTTGCAATTACTGAAAAGTTTCATGTTCTCCCTTTTTCTCTCTCTTTATATATATTTTTTCGTGTTTACTTTACACATATATATATATAATATTATATATATTGTTATTTTTCGTAAACACGAAAAATAACAATTATTAGTTGCAATCACAGTTCTTATTTTTCGTGTTTTACCTTGCGAAATCTGACCCAATGGGTGAAAACAGGGAAGAAAAGAAAGAAATGAAACAAAGATACAAAAACAAAAAAAGAAAATACATCTTATTGTCTACAATATTTATTTATAATAAACTCATTTTAGTGCTTTAAGTTTGAATTTATTCCTTTGGTGATATTTATTTTCAAGTTCTTTACGTTTATGATGGCAACTTATTCTGCCAAGCAAAGACCACACGTTATAGAGTTGTGTTTATAAGGCGAGGCACGGACTGTTATCCTCCATGCTAGCTCAAATTCTTCTTGTCTTTCAGGTGGCAGATACTTTTTGAAAGTTTAGTGTCGTTTTTTGTTTTTCGTGTCAAAATGAGCTTCTGTGATTGCTGAAGCGGGTTTTGAATTGGCCCTTGCGTAAAACAGTGTATTTCTCAGTTTTATCTCCATGAGAGAGCTCCGCTTTATACACTATGTTTATTGCTAGACATTCTCCTTTCTTCAAGCAACTTTCCTTTGTACGGCAAGTGCAAGGCTTTTTTTGGTAACCTTTTTTTATCATTGCTCAGGATTATAGAGTTGAGGCCTTTGATAACTGATATTTGTGACATATCTCATGCAACAGTAGCTCTTGTTCAGGGCTGGTTTGATTTTAGAATTTGTAATATTTTTTATCTGGTTTGAGGTGCTTTTTCACGAGTTTAGTAAGATCCTGTCAACGTTTGTCTTAATACTACAATTAAATGGTGGGTTAATTACATGGCCTTCTTTTTTTTTGTTTTTTCTGGTGTCTAATGTTTGACAAATTTCATCTTTGGTTTAAACCCACGGGCAATAATTGATACCATCATGTCTCATTATAGTGACACTCATTTGGCCGGGATATTCACTTATGGATGTAAGTTTACAGGAAAATGACATGTCAAACAGACTTTAATCAAAGGAAAGTTCTGAACACTATTCAGGCTTGGCTTTTGCTTAAAAGGGGTTAGAAACCCAGTGTCTACCATTCATCGTTTATTTCTTCAGTCATAATGTCAGGTCCAAAACCTAAACGTTGGCGTGCATAGACACTGCTTAGCAGAAACGGAAGATCTGCCTCTACAAGAAGGATCGTCCCAGACAACACAACAACAGATTGACGACCATTTCAGTTGGGAATGGGATGGAACACTTGTCAGGAACACAATCTCAGCCATCCTCAAAGCATCAGATAAATGGCTTAGTCTAACAGAGGACGCAATATCTTCTACAAGACAATAAGCCCTACAGCATGTCGACTTAGAGAAAGCAATCCATGTGGTTTCGTGGCGTCTGTGCCAAGAATACAACCTTATCGGATGATGTCCTAATAGAGAAGGCATGCTTACTAGTTTGGTGATCAATTGGATGTAAAGGATTTCCAGTTCAGTAGGGGATGGCTTCAGTGCTTCAAACAACGACATGGCAACAAGAGCCACAGTATCCTAGGGGAAGTCTGAATCGATAGATCTGGTAGCTATAGTGCCAGTCTGCCCAAAAATCTACAAAGTGCTATTGTTCTACAACTCCAACGACATCTACAACCTACATGAGACAGAGCTCTTCTACAAACTGGAACCCAATGCAACTCTAGCTACCGCTCCAGTGAAATGGAAGAAACGAAACAAGGAGAAGATTACAGTGGCTCTCTGTGCCAATCCTTCTGGTACGGGTGAAACTCCTTGGCTGATAAGGTAAAACCCCTTGTGCTAAGTAGAGTTGCTCGTCTAAGGTTGTTTGGGAAGAACGTCGACCCTTCAATCTACGGCACCTATGAACACAACAAAAAGCCATGGATGACCAAAGATATTTCCACTACGTGGTTCTTCAAGTTCGACAGGAGGATGACAAGGAAACAAAGACAAGTCATGCTTCAAGTGGACATGCCAGTAGCAACTCAACAGCTCGCCTCAACACAACCTATGTCAAACTACACTTTCCGCCTCCCAAGAGCACCAGCCACATTCGACCCATGGATGCTAGCAGCATCCGTAACTTCAGAGCACACTATTTTAATTTCAAATCAAGCACTTCCTCAGATAATTGGACAGCAACAAGGACGCGCCAGTGGATCTCCGTCAAGCACTGTACGTGACTAAAGACCCTTGAGCTACTGTAAATCCTTCAACAATCTTCAACTGCTGGAGACACCCAGCCATCATCTTCTCTCATCCAACCTGAGAATTTCCTTACCATCAAATACTCCTGAAACCCTACAAGATTCAACTGCCCTACAGGACAATTTTCCATGATCACATGAAGACTGTCATTTACTTTTTGTCAGTGATTGAAACACTGGAGACAGGAGAGCTACTAACAGACAGTGAAATTTTGTCACTAGCCTAGTCATTAGCCAGCCTGGATCAGGAAGAGAAAGCCGAGGAGGAGAAAATAAAACCAGCGTCAATTCCAGTCACTTCAGGGAGGCCAGGAAGAGTCTACTCTCAGTAATCACCTCCTTTTGAGCAGTCTGACAAATGCTGACAAAGTAGATCAACTGTTGGACACCATCCACCATCTGGAGTCTACAGCAAGAATGACAACTAAACAGTCATCAATCAAAGACTTTTTGGAGTAAATTGATATGTCTTTATTACTAAATGAGAATGATCCTTTTGTATGATTGAATGAATTGTCTATATATTGCCAGCATTTAAATGATGAATGGTATGATGATAATAGTCCAATTTATGAGGGATTTTTTTAAACTGACCTTTTATAATGTAGTTACATTTTATTGTTAAATAATAAATGTAAAATAAAGTAAATGATGTATAAATGTCAATAATGTAAATTAAGTGAATAGTAAAAACTATATAGAAGTAGAAATTATTTATATAGTTCTATAAAGAAACTATATAGAACTATATAGATGTAAGAAGCCTGGTGTTATTTCTTTGTTATCTGTATACTTCAAATTTTTATTTCACAAATTGTCCTTCATTCAGATATTTATATATTGTCCTTGATTTAGACAAACTCTTTAAAATGACAGTTTTTTTAGGAAACCAAATGTGTCATTAAAATAAGACATATCTGTATTTCGTATAGGTGTTTGGCTTCGTTGAAAGAATATGTTGTCATACGTCGTTTCACACAGGCCTTGTTGACTATTTCAAAAAATGGCTCAAAAAGATGTTCTTTGGTAGTTGGAATCTTTAGTTTTTGGGTTTTTTTGCACTGATTTTCTGTTGAGGTTGTAGGTTTTTCTCGCAAAATGAAATGACACATGATAATTATAACATTCTTTGTTTACTTTTTAGCAACGTTTTTATTGTGCTAAGGTATGTAACTTTTGCAGCAAAATTTTTATATTTTGCAATATTGTAACTGACCCTGCATTGTATAAATTATTATGGTATCTTTAATTTTTGTATATAAGAGAAATATTAATTAAATAACTGAAATGAAGTGACCATCATCATTAACCTTTATGTCAAAATACACGTCGAGATTAATATTAAATGTTCTCATAATCCACATTAATAACTAAAACGAAGTTCATACTTTAGACTATCAAATTATTTTTGTACTCACTTATTACATCTTTATTTCACATTATTGTTTACCATCAAAAGTTAAACCCTCAATTGGTAGGGAGTGGAATGTAAAAAGGTGGCCCTCGACCCCTCATCCAGCTACTTCAGCAAACCAACACAAAGATATACAATTAGCCAGTAACAGTCAAAATAGGAAAATGGCCAACACTGGTGGATTCATATTGATGTAAGACAACAATAAAGATAGACATATAGAATGTCAGAACACTCCTTAAAAAAGGCAAGCTTGATATTTTGATATAGAGGATGAATCGAATAAAGATTAATGTACTAGAAATTTTATAGATTAGGTGAAATGACAGTAGGAAACTCGTGAAGGATTGAAACACAATAATCTTTGCAGAAACCAAACAGTACAGAAATGGAATTGGCTTTATAATAAACCAAAACATTAATAAGAACTTCATTGCCTTATATGCTATGTCAGATAAAGTGATTATGATCAAAGTGAAACACTTCAAATTCAATCTTGGCATAATTCAAACATATGCACTGACTTATCTTTGGTCCTGAATGATTTTAAGGCTAAAGTCGGGAGTGATTCAGAAGATAAAATTATGGGAAGATAAGAATTTGGCATTAGGAGAATCGATGAGACAACCTTGTTGACTGGCGTCGGGGTAAGGAACTACTTATCTCCAACACATGATTACAAAATCGCATATTAGTACCATGGAAGAGCCTAGGAGACCAAAGCTGGAATCAGATCAGTTTTTTAATAGCTTCCCAACGTTTTAGGTCAAGTATTATAAACGCAAAACCATACCCTGGTGCCGACTGCAACAACAAATGCCACCCAGGTGTAGCAAAATTCGGTCTAAACCTGAAATGCTTAAGAACAGCAAAATAGAGACCGAAAAACGATTAACAGGTTACAGTGATGAAAGTGTGAAGAATAATTTGAAAACAACTGTAATTGAAAAGCTGCAAGAACCTAACTTGAAATCACAGGCGACAAACGCTGAAAAAGAATTTAAAAGTTTAAAATGCGCAATGGAGGAAGCTATGAAGGCTCATTTCCCAATACTGAAGACCATGGAACAGACGTCTTATCCGACACCGGAAACATTGAGTAGGATGGAGAAATAAAGATTGAACAAGAAAAACATTATGAGATACAACCAATTAAACAGAGAAGCTAGAAATATGTGTAGAGAAGCTCAGAACCAGGAGATCAATAATGAATGTGAAGCTATTGAACACCTACATAATATCAACCCTCGGGAAATTTATTAGGGTATCAGCAAAATTACAGAAAATAGCAAACCAGGACAAAGGATTGGGATCTTTGAAGTCTGAGACTGGAGATGTTTCACCCAGAGTCAAAACTTAAGAGGAGCTGGAGCAGAGTCAGACCTTAAAAAGATGGCAAGGGCATTTCCAGGAATGATACAACGATCCGAATCGTTGGACCAAGCCTTTGAACTATCATCACCACGCTCTCATATTTTGAAGGATGAAGTCACGCGTACATTGAAACAAACAAAGATTAAGAGCGACAGGACTAGATGGCCTCTCAACCAAAGTTCTGGCGGCACTTCCCAATCCTGCAGTGGATCATCTATTTTATTTAATGATATTTATGGAAAAGGCCAAATTCCAGTGGAAATGATAAAATCCATTACCTTAGCACTGTTGGAAAACCTTGACACAGGTAATTGCCAAGAACACAGAATAATCAGCTAAATAGCTTAAAGAGACAATCAAAATCTTACTTCGTATAATCATGAAACAAATCAGTTCCAACATGCACCCGGAATTTGGTGAAGAACAGTATGGGTTTATATCGGACAAAGGAACAAGGAGCCCATCCTTGCTCTGAAGAACACCATCGGAAGTTCAATGGAGATAGAAAAAGACCGACATCTTTTTTTCCTAGACCACAATATGGAATTTGACAGAGTTAGACCCATCGACTTGCTACTTTTGCTTAGAAGTTTAGAAGTCGTTGAGAAAGACCTACGCCTAGTACAAAACCTAGATTTTGATCAAACAGCAACAATTCGGATGGATGGCAACCTTAGCAGTTGATTTAACATAAATAAAGAAGTGAGATAGGGATGCGTGTTTTTTTCATTGCATGGCAAAATCATGCTCCGAGATATTTTCTGCAAGGAAGACGTAAGAATAGGAGAATTCAACATCAAAAATCGCAGATAGGTGGACAAAATTGTGTTATCGCTTACTCGGAAAAGCTTTAGAACCTTATCAAAATTGTTAATACTATCAGCATCAAGAAGGGAATGGCAATAAACGAAAGAAAGACAGAGTGCACGTTAACAACAAAGAAGAGAGAAAACGAGCTCCCTATAAATAATAGTACTGTTAATTTTCACCACTTAAAACAGGTCAAATCGTTCAAATATGTCGCTACATACATAATATGGGACAGAAGACATGAAAGAGAGATTAAAGCAAGTATAACCCAACCAAAGAATTCCTTCGATCAGATGAAAGTAAGAGCATCAGTTTTGGTACGAGTTTTAGGGTACTCACATTAATCAAGATTTAATGTATAATTGGAAAACTGGGACAAATACCAAAAGGAGAAGTGAGACACTGGAAGCATTTAAGATGTTGCTTTTCAGATGAATCCAGTAAATAGCACTGACTACACACATGAATAATGTGATAGTACTGCACCTGATTGAGCAGAGAAGATCTCTGGTAGATTTCCTAAGAAGGCAACAAAATGGAGGGGTTGCCTAAAAGAGGCAAGGCACGTAAAGGAAGAAGAAGGCATTTTAAATAGCTGTCTTTCTTGCATTCAATACTGCTTTACTACTTAGCTCATTTTTTAGAAATACCGATTTCCTTTTCACTAAAATATTCTTTTCAATATATTCTACTTGTTTTTGTTTCTGTTTTTGTTCTTGTTCTTGTTCTGTATATTAGATATTTTTCTTGACAAGTTATTATTATTATTTTTAATAGCATTATTATTAATATCATTATTATTATAATTATTATATTATTATGTATTTTACATTCTGCGCAATTAATAACGTCCTTTGAAGCCGTGTCCACACAATGGTCCTAAGGCCCTAGAGGGTAGCTGTTGATTTCTACTTTATTGATAGTACTTTCCGTAGTATGTGTGCTGTTTCAAGGATTATTATTATTATTTTTATTATTATTATTATTATTAATTTTATTGTTATTGTGTTGTCATTATTATTATTATTTCAATTATCGTCATTCAAGACATCACAGACTAGAGTCAATCTATCACATATCTCCCATATGCTTGCAATCTGTTTTTTCTCATAATCAAATTTAGACATGATACAATGTCATTTCTGGGTCATGTAGAAAATGATCGTGGAGATCAACACAGCATCATGGGATACTATCTAATAACACGCAAGCAGAAGACAAAGAGAGAAATTCACCAGCCAGGTCATGCTGATCGGCCCACGTGTAAGAGCATGAAATGCAAAACTGATCTCTGAAGCAGACAATTAGTTGCTGAATACTTTCATACAAGAGTTTCTACTCATTTCATATTCAATACAAAAATTTAACATTACTTTTCAAAGATTTGAATATTCATTAGATGTGGGCGCAATACTAGAAATGGTAACCAAAATAGTATTATGGATAATTAGAGAATCCAGGTGTGTTTGACTTTGTCTTCTCAAAAACAGTTTATATTAGAATGGTCGTTTGGGGTTAATCAGGAATTCCGTTAAGACACTGTTAAATTTTTGTGTCTTACACACCCATAACTGTTAAGCATCATTCAAATATCATAGAAATCTGAATAAAAAAAATCTTGTTTGAAATAGACTGTTGTTTAAACTTGTGAATCATTTTAAACCTTTTATTCTATTTTTGGGTTTAGTGGTTAGTTGCTTTAGCTTCTGTGGGAGATGCAAAATTGTTTTATCCCTTTCAAAACAATAACATAAATTTTTAGTTGAACAATTCAATGTAGAGTTACAGAAGGAATTGGTGTTAAGATAAATGCTGCAAAATCCTGTGACAATGCACAGTGAGGAGAAGAGACCGCCAAAAGACAGCTCGACAGAGTACCATTCTTCAAAGAAACACATTTTGAACTACGTTTAACCCATGCTGATACCTTAAAACAAAAGAGGCAGTTAAAAATGTCACAATTAAGTGTATTATATAAACAAGAAAGCAGTGTAAAAAAAGTTAGTTTAAGTAGAATACCATTGGGTCTCATCTTTCTGCTAATTGGCATTCTCATACCTTTGTAGCCAGCCTAATTTTCTTTCAGCGATAATTTTCCAAAGTTATCTAGACGTTTTGAGGGGAATTATGTAACACATGATGTTTCTATTATTAAGCCATTGAAAATAAGGAAAACATGAATTTAATTTAAATACTTAAAAAAAGACATTTCCTATTATTTTCCCTCTATAATGTATTTAATTTACATAGTCACTGATAGTAATATGGTGGTTGTATGAAATATAATTTTAGAAAAGTGAAAATTATGTGTGCACTGAACTGGATTTGAATCAATATCTGTGACTATCATCATCACATGTGAAGTCAAGAGACTAACAATTCGTTAAATATTTTCGTGTATTTCACACATTATCAGACCAATCTAAAAACATATAAACAACTTCTCAGTTATATGGCTACAATGAGAGAGAAAAAAATGACATAAGTCTATAATCAAGAATGTTCCGTGGTCAGCAGTAGCTAACAACAACTAGATCTTGATTGTCAGCGTCCTTCTCATCCTTGGTGTTAATCTCTGGCTTCAGATCTTTCATCCAGAGTACTTCCAGCGTGAGAAGCTTAGCTCCCCTCTAGATGTTGATGTTAGGAGTTCTATGTCCTCATTCGATAATTTACTAGCACAACTTGCTAAGCGTCTCTTGACTGGACCTGTTATGGTACAATGTTCTTTGATGCGGGTTTGGAGATGCCGGCTAGCTTGGCCGACATAGCACGCATTGCAGAGTGGACATGTGATTTTGTAAACCACCCCATTCTCAACATCTTCTCTACTGGTGGTTATAGTAAAGGCATTGTGGTCTTAAGTTCTCAGAGCCATAATAATTACGCATAGTGCACTGGATCGATGGAGAGCACGTGCATAGTCCTCAGTACACTTCTCCCTGTATTGAATAAGTGAAGGATAACTTGTCATTAGTATGACGTATGATTTTCATGTCCAGGAATGGTATGGACATATTGACTTCTGTTTCAATAGTGAATCATCACATGCTCTATCATTCTAGCCATCGGCCCTCATCCTTCACCAAATCACCTACGGAATCACATTTTTTGCCTTCTTTCAATTCAATTTCTCTTTATATATAATATATTATTTTCAAAGGTCTGGTTACACACTAGGAACAGTATCACATCGTTACATACAGAGCAATGCTTCGATTGTTAACTATTCTGCAATACTGCAAAAATTGGCATCTCAAGGTGGCAAAAATAGGATTATCTTTAGTAATGAGGATCAAGGGAGTAGCACTATGGTAGGCAATAGGTAGAAAGCCCATGCCAAGGGAGCCAAGAGCCATAGGTACAAGAGCGACTTCAAATCAAGTTTTCCAAACCAATATGAAGAAGGTTTGTGACTGCAAAACGTCATTTTGTGGTCTTTTTAAAGGTAGTTTAGTAGGACAAAAAGACAATTTTGGCTCCAAATTTAATATATAAAAACCAAATTCACTGTTTGATATTTCAAGTTATCCATTTTTATGCTGTCAACGGATTATATTTCAAAAAGATATTTCTTTTTCAAATAGACTTGCATGATCTTTTGTCTCTTAACAATCCCATAAAAACAACAACTTACCCTTTCTGTGAAGAAAAGGGATAGTTATATCCCAATGCACCATTGCATCAGGAGGAGATAAAGGGAAGAAACAATCCCAGTAAATAAAGCTGCATTTTATTCTAGTGGCGCACTACTTCAATCAAGTTAGAAAGTATCTCATGTTCTAAGGCAACACAGGAAGTGGATTTCAAGAAAGGTTTTCAGGTAATTAGTGAGTGCTTATTTATTTTTTAAAATGAGAATGCCGATCCTTTTATTTTTCCTTGACATGTAAACTGATTTGATTAGCAAAGCTCAAAGTTTGCAGAAAGCTTTTTGTTTGGCCTCAAAGGAGTTAGCCTAGCCTCGTTTGAATTCACAACGTTTCATTGACAGACCTTAAATTTTGCAGATTTTTGTAAATCAACATATGTTTATCTTTTGGCCTGTATAAATTGCGGGTTATCTCCTTATCATTATTTTTTAGGCTTTCATGATAGACACGGGCATTTTTCTATATTTTTTATTTAGAACACTGCAGTGATAGCATCTTCAAACAAACGCCAGTATGCTTGCGTTATTTGCAAATGTTGGAGAAAAAAAAGGAAAATAGAATCATCTGTTGTCCAAAATAGAGAAACTTCTCTCCAGCTGCTCTGAAAGCCCTGCTAGAGTTCATCAGGAAGTGTAAGTGTAGATATTGGAAAGGAATAGCCAACAGATCGCTCTAATTTTGACTTTTAATTGACAGATGAAATAAAGGACTAAATTGCAAGTTATAGGCATTATCGACCTTTTGATTTGAATAAAGCATTGACCTTGGTTCTCAACAATACATTGCTGTGGCCAGCATAATGTTATGAAAATTGATAGAACATGGCTCAGTTTTCACCAGAACTGAAAAAAATTTACTGTCAGAGCTGTTGGCTATTTGGAGCTCTTGATATGCAACAAAGAGAGTGGACTAATGAGGTCCCCGTAAATCCAAAAAATTGTGGTGCAAAGAGTAAAGCACTTTAGAAAACACAAACATGATGCAAGCTCTACCTTTTGAGATGGTGTTTTGAAATATATGCGAGATATCATTAAAACGCACATTGTTAGTGTTTATATTCTATTTGTCGTAAGCCAAATAGAATATAAATTATGCCATAATTAATAAGCCATTATTAAAATCTGGTAATAAATTATGCTGCTAGAGCTACAACAGAAGGGAATTTTTTTCTTTGGTACAGTTGAGGAGGTATTTAACTTCTCTAAGTGCAGCATTAATCGTTGGTTGGAGCTGGCTTTTACCAAAGCTGGGCTTAAGGAACTGAAACTGAAAACATTATGTACCACTGGACCAACTCTGGATGTTGTACGTGTAGTAAAATCTCTTCCTGATACTTTGAAAGTGCTAGCCAAGATAAGCCTGCCAAGTAATAATTTAAAAAAAGAACAGATGCAACACCAATGAGAAATAATTGAGAACATTTTGACTTCGTCGTGAACAAGGAAGTATGGGAACGAATAATCAGTGCTTTTCACCAAATATTACATGATGTACTGGCAACATAAACCGACTTTTCAGCA
The DNA here is from genome assembly GCA_003991215.1 of Morbakka virulenta. Taxonomy (NCBI): domain Eukaryota; kingdom Metazoa; phylum Cnidaria; class Cubozoa; order Carybdeida; family Carukiidae; genus Morbakka; species Morbakka virulenta. The sequence goes on along the minus strand of RDPX01000138.1, from coordinate 632,876 downwards.
TCTCTCTCTGTTCTTTTTTCAGCGCAAAGGGAATTAAAGTATTTGCGAGACTCGTGGGAAAGTGTTCTGATTAATTCAAACGCTATCGTTGCAACATGGAATATTACACAACAATTCTTGGATAAACGTACAAGAAACACAAAAGAGTTTCATAATTAATTGTCAAATGACTCAACAAAAGGACGACTTCCTTTTCAAGCCAAGAACAACTGATTCCAACAGAAATGTGTGGGAACAGAAACTGTAAAAATCATATCAATGAAGAGAATTTGACATTTCAAGTAACTGAAAATATCTCTGCATCAACTCTAAACGAGACAAGTCCCTATGGCTTTTATAACTACATGCTCTACCATCTGAGCTATCAAACATCTGAGCTATCAAACATCTGAGCTATCAAACATCTGAGCTATCAAACATCTGAGCTATCAAACATCTGAGCTATCAAACATTTGAGCTATCAAACATCTGAGCTATCAAACATCTGATCTATCAAACATCTGAGCTATCAAACACCTGAGTAATCAAAACTCTGTGAAATAAAACATCTC
>RDPX01000138.1:611901-631871 GCA_003991215.1 Morbakka virulenta | reverse complement strand
CCTAACTCGAGTTATCAAACATCTGAGCTATCAAACATCTGAGCTATCAAACATCTGACTATCAAACATCTGAGCTATCAAACATCTGAGCTATCAAACATCTGAGCTATCAAACATCTGAGCTATCAAACATCTGAGCTATCAAACATCTGAGCTATCAAACATCTGAGCTATCAAACACGAAATCATTATTTTGCTTTCATAACATTAGTTCTTTAAACATCTTACTGCATTCAATATTTTTAAATCGTGCAGGAACTATAATATAATTGTCACAATCTTACTCAAGTTCTTTCTGAATTACAAGTAGATCGCTATTTTTGAAAACAAATTCATGGTGAATTTTACATGTTCTCAGCCTCAATTTGCTTCCTTGATTCTGGCTGTGTGTTGTGCTTGAAAACCTTTGCTTTCTCATATCTTTTTAATGTTCTCTTGGCTTTGGCACTTGGCTTGTTGTTTCGTTTCCTAAAAAGTTAAAACACTGAATCACTTTTTTCTGTAATCTGCTTAACTTTTAGTTCTATCTCACATTTATCTTTACCAAATAAAGCAGTTTATTTTGTTCTTGTGGGTTTACTAATCTCGGGAAGCAATCTTGGGATTTCAAAAGTAGCTTGCTGAGCCAATTGCTGTAGATGTGTAAGTTGCTTTCAGCTCTATCAGGCCTCTGCCGCCAGACGACCTTAATGACTACAATTTGTGAATATCTGACTTCAAGTGGTGACTTCCTTCTTTCTCAAGATGTTCTCTAGTCTTCTTGTCAAAATTATTGGTTTCTTCTGGTTTTGGAGTTTATTATATTAATCCCGTAAATGAGAATGGTATAGCTACTGTGTTTGTCTCTTCAATCTTGTCAACAGGATCTAATTCACCTTTTAGGGACATTCTGATTCTCTCTTTAAGTACTTTCCTATCCTTCCTGTCGTGCTTGGGTGCTCCATGCCATAGCCTTCGTTTATTCCAAGGTACTTGTGTGTTCTTTCTTGGTCCAGTTCTCTAACTGGAGGGGGGGGTCGTTGTTAAGAACCGTGTCGGATGTTTCGTCAATTTACCATTGGTTAGGGTAGTCTTTGGGCATTTATTCAATCCAATTTCTAGTTTTATATCATCGCTGAATTTTCGATATGTGTGGCTTGTGCTTATTGTATATTTTTAATGGCATCTGGCCTCAGGCCACCCAAGTATAAAAGGTGGTTAGTTTTCCTTTTGTTTATCTTACATCTATGTTTTGTGCTGTTTAGAAAACAACTGAATAATGCAAGGGCAAGGCAGAAGAGGAGGAGCATATTAGTAAGTCTCCTTCAAATATATCACTATTGATTAATATGAAAAAACTCTTCAAGAAAGAAACCTAACTGAACCCAAGTTCAATTAAACTAAAGCCAGTGTTACAGAGTTAAATTTTCTCTATCGCTTTATTTGCTGGGTGAATTACCTTTTGTGTTTAATTTCCCTTTTTTCATTTGGCATTGCTAATCGCTAGGAGATTTCTTTCTCTTTACGTATATCCAATTTTCTCAAGAATCGGTCTTGTATTTCTGCGATCGTTTCATCCTCTTCGTTGAAGGCGTCTTCATTTATGTTATTATACATGCGTTCATTTGTCTCTATAGCCCAGTTATCTCTTGCATACCCTGGACTAGAAACTTTATTTTGAACACCTTGTGCATTCAGGAGATTTAGATACTCCCTACCTTGTCATTGGCACACAAATAATAGAATATTTATGTAGGAAGCAACGCTACGACTTCAGTTTGCACAAGAAGACGTTGAAGATTTAAATAGAGATAAGTACAAACAATTTTATACATATTTCACTACTGTTAGTAATATCACCAAGCTAAATAATTTACTCCAAAAAACTGTGCTTCATGTAGTAGCAGTCAATAAATCATACCTTGACTAAGGCCAACACACCTGGTGTTATGACTCTTCCCTACAGTTTCTTGCTAAAGCTTTAGAAGCCACTGGTAAATCTTCCCTTTATCCTTACTAAGCTAGCTTCTTCTCACCTTGTACCATTACTGGGTACTCGTTCTATCCTGATTTTCGTCCAAGCGATCATTTGCAACTTTTTCCAATGGAGCTGGCTGTAAAATACGAAACAAACTTGGGAGCTAATGTTAAATGTAAATGAAATAAAAATGACATCCTCATTAACACACTTAAATCAAGATACTCGTTTGTAAACTGTTCCACCAGTTTCATACTTGGTCATTTTTGTAACTCTGTAAACAAAAAATCTGCAGCTTTTTGGGTAATAAGATGAATAACCAATGCTGTCTCAGGTTTTACTTCTCTTCTATCATCATTCTCTGTACTTATTTCATTATCCCTTCTCACAAAAAAACCTTGAAACCATCCTGAGCTTCTCTCTTATTAGTTTCCACATAACTTTATTTTAAACTAAGATATTATTATTTTATTATCATTATTATTGTTATTAGAAATATTTTTACTATATTCTTGACATATATTTATTAAAAATCAATATTGTTATTAAAATGATTTCATTTATTTAATCAGGAAAGCCAGTTCCCAAAGTATAGCAGCTACTGAGAGGTTTGCCATTGTAATTTTTCAGTTAAACAATAAAATAAAGAAATGAAATAATATTTAATAAATAATAATAATATAATAATTATTATTATTTATTATTATTTTCTTTTTTATCCAATCCTTTTTATTTCCTTCCTTTCTTATGTTCCTGCCGTTTACTTCCTTCAGTTAATTTTGTTGTGTTTTTTTCCCTAGAAAAATTGAGTTCAGGTCATTTTCAATACGTTACACTCAACTCATATTAAATTGTCTCTGCTAATCATAAAAATGCTTGAGAATACAAGCAAATATTAGTTCCCGTGACCATTTTCTAGAACTAATTTAGATTTTTCAACATTTTTTGAATATTGCATAGAAGACATTTATTAAGTACTCAAAGAAATCAAAATGGAAAAACCTCAAAGATATAGCAATTGTTCTTTCAGCTGAGCAAAAGGGTGTTACTTTGACATTGATTTTATGAAGCCATGATGAGATGGCTTAAAACAAAGATATTTTAAACCACTAAATTTTTTACGATTGCTTTGTTGTAGTTAGTTGCTTGTAGATGTAGTAGTTGACACGACAATGGGGAGTTTTTTAGCAAGGTTACACGACATAATATTTCATGTGAAATTTTAAAATATTATTCCTTTAAATAAGGTACTTGGGAAAATGGACTTAATTGGAAAGGTTGATTGAAAGAAAACAACATTGGACATTATATATATATATGTATTATATATATTATACATATATTATATTATATATGTGTATATATATATATTGGATAACTGCGGCAACTAACAGAAAATCTTAATGCATTAATGCAGGCAACATACAGTCGATCAAACAGCTAGGGCAATGAAAGAAGAAGAATAAATATATATATATATATATATATATACTCAATCTGCAGACAGTACTGTTTCGCCCTTTGTGGGCTCATCAGTGCAGCACAGAGGTTCTGAGACATAACTCTCTGGCCATGTTGCCGGAGCAAACACAGCTTAAAGAGTTATTGTGGGATCCTGCCAGAGTACTCAAATCACGCATGCGCAGTGAGCATTATATATATATATATATATATAATGCTCTATAACCTGAACTGGAAACTGGAATACTATATAATCCAGTTTCCAGTTCAGGTACACGTACATACAAAGTCAGGGAAAGTACAACTGTATTGTTATGTATTGTTTGATTGCAATGTTTATACATGCGTGTACATATACATACATTTATAGAAAATATAGATAATATATACAACATCATAGCTTTAATCAGAATTTGTGAGTATTTACTCAAAGTTTCAGTAATTATACATAGTTAGCGGAAAATATAATGTGAATTATATATATATTTACTAAAGCTTTTTAAATGAATGAAAGCAATATATAAATTGTTTTCATTGTAATCTGAAAGAAAATTAATTTCAAAAACATACAACAAAATAGTTAAGGGACATGATATCAAATAAACAGGTATTATTATATTTCTATTTTTATTTCAATGAAGATTATTTTTTTGAGGGTAAAAGCATTGACTGACAACAGGAAGTTAAAATTTAACTATACCTATTACAGTGATTAATCTGACNTAATAATTATTATTATTTATTATTATTTTCTTTTTTATCCAATCCTTTTTATTTCCTTCCTTTCTTATGTTCCTGCCGTTTACTTCCTTCAGTTAATTTTGTTGTGTTTTTTTCCCTAGAAAAATTGAGTTCAGGTCATTTTCAATACGTTACACTCAACTCATATTAAATTGTCTCTGCTAATCATAAAAATGCTTGAGAATACAAGCAAATATTAGTTCCCGTGACCATTTTCTAGAACTAATTTAGATTTTTCAACATTTTTTGAATATTGCATAGAAGACATTTATTAAGTACTCAAAGAAATCAAAATGGAAAAACCTCAAAGATATAGCAATTGTTCTTTCAGCTGAGCAAAAGGGTGTTACTTTGACATTGATTTTATGAAGCCATGATGAGATGGCTTAAAACAAAGATATTTTAAACCACTAAATTTTTTACGATTGCTTTGTTGTAGTTAGTTGCTTGTAGATGTAGTAGTTGACACGACAATGGGGAGTTTTTTAGCAAGGTTACACGACATAATATTTCATGTGAAATTTTTAAATATTATTCCTTTAAATAAGGTACTTGGGAAAATGGACTTAATTGGAAAGGTTGATTGAAAGAAAACAACATTGGACATTATATATATATGTATTATATATATTATACATATATTATATTATATATGTGTATATATATATATTGGATAACTGCGGCAACTAACAGAAAATCCTAATGCATTAATGCAGGCAACATACAGTCGATCAAACAGCTAGGGCAATGAAAGAAGAAGAATATATATATATATATATATATATACTCAATCTGCAGACAGTACTGTTTCGCCCTTTGTGGGCTCATCAGTGCAGCACAGAGGTTCTGAGACATAACTCTCTGGCCATGTTGCCGGAGCAAACACAGCTTAAAGAGTTATTGTGGGATCCTGCCAGAGTACTCAAATCACGCATGCGCAGTGAGCATTATATATATATATATATATATATATATATATATATATATATAATGCTCTATAACCTGAACTGGAAACTGGAATACTATATAATCCAGTTTCCAGTTCAGGTACACGTACATACAAAGTCAGGGAAAGTACAACTGTATTGTTATGTATTGTTTGATTGCAATGTTTATACATGCGTGTACATATACATACATTTATAGAAAATATAGATAATATATGCAACATCATAGCTTTATTCAGAATTTGTGAGTATTTACTCAAAGTTTCAGTAATTATACATAGTTAGCGGAAAATATAATGTGAATTATATATATATTTACTAAAGCTTTTTAAATGAATGAAAGCAATATATAAATTGTTTTCATTGTAATCTGAAAGAAAATTAATTTCAAAAACATACAACAAAATAGTTAAGGGACATGATATCAAATAAACAGGTATTATTATATTTCTATTTTTATTTCAATGAAGATTATTTTTTTGAGGGTAAAAGCATTGACTGACAACAGGAAGTTAAAATTTAACTATACCTATTACAGTGATTAATCTGACAATGTCTTTATCCCACATAGTTGCACTTGGCGAAAACTTGCTTACCTTAATCAAAGTCTTGATGAAGAGCTTTGGACAATAGCTGCTGTAAAATTATCCAACGTGTACAGTTTTGCAATTGAAACTTTTAAATGATAGAGAAAATATTGTCTTTTGGGTACACCACTTTTTAGTCAACGCTGCAAATGCCATTGTCGCTGTACTCAGTCACAACTCCGATCAAATTCCTTGAATCAGCTCTTCTTTCGACTTGAGCAAGATCCACATTCACATTATCACCGACCTGACCTGGTGTGGAGAGCCTCGTGCTGCTTTCTCTATTCGTCTTGGTTGCATAATGAGCAAGCAAGATGGGCAACATGAGCTCTCTTCCTCTGCACCTTGTCTCTTGCTTAGAACTGATGGCATGCGGTTGATAGTTATCATCTTCGGTCACAGCTTTTGTTTCTGTTTCTTTTAAGACTGATTCTTAGATAGGTACAGCTATTGATACAGTAACTTCATCTTTATTTCTGATGCGACGAGGAAATCATCTCCAGATTGCAACCGGTGAAGAATCTCAGGCTCCAAGCTGCTTTTATGACAATTCATTGTTACCTGCACACCCAAACAGCATAACAAACGGTGGTTCTTTGATTCTGAAACATAGACACAAAAAAAACTTTTCAAAAAATTAAAAAGAACAACAACAATAAAGTCACACACAACAAAAACACAACCAAGTGGGAAAAAGAACAAATTAATAACATGCGTGATAAAGTAGGCCAAAAGTAAGGAAAACAAAATACTTGCTAAATGTTGCGATGGCATTATCTATCTGTTAACTGAAAAATGCACAACAGCTCAGCGTTTTTGTGTTTTACCATTATTTTAACCAATCTTACGTTATTTCTTTTAGACATTTTGTATCAAGTTTGTCTGTAATGTTGAAAAAAGCTGGACAACTAACAAAATTGTAAACATTTAAATACTGTTTTAGATGGTTTGAAAAAGCGATCGCTACTTTTGCGCAATGGTAAGACTGCTGTTTTTAAAAAGGTCTAACCTATCCTACTCGCTACTGAGGTATAGCAATTCAACTCTGATTGGAGTGCAAGTGGTAGGAGCCACATTGACACTTAATCAGATGGATAAATTACTTAAACACGACATGCATTTATTATCTAATTCTTAAAGGCTGGAAAATGATATGGCTGGAGTGGCTTTAAACAAACAAAAAAAGATTTGTTGATCATATGGATTCTTTTTAAACAAGAACAAAGATTCACATTCATTCCAAAATCCTAGCCAATTCGGGTAATTAAGAGTTGTTTAATCCCAGACCGACGTCTTGACCCGAAAATGTGTTTCTGGTCTTAATCAAAGACATCGCACCATGAGTTTTTTGTTTTTGTTAAGAAAAACATTAATTCAGGGAATGTTTTTCATATATTGAGTACACTGTTTTCGTACTGGTCATGTGTAAGGTTGTGTAGAGAAAGCAACCATTTTGCAATTAATTTTAATTACCTTTGTAGGTTAAATAATTGTGGGTTTAATTGTAAAAAAAAATCAAATGTAAGGAAGTGATTGTTATTACAATTGGCATTGATATTCATAATATTATATCAGACATAAGTAAATTGAATGATCATAGTAAAACAGATCTCAGGTGTGGGCTTTTGGGTTTTTGTAGTTTTTGTGAATTTTTGTAAGTTTTAGTGATTTTTGTTTTAGTTTTTTAGTTTTAGTGATTTTTAGTTTAGTTTTTCTTAGATTAAACTTTTTTCTCTTCTTTTTTTGCTCTTTTTCATTTTAGGTCTTTACTTTTAGATTTTTTTTATCCCATTGGTTTTTCGTTTTAGTCTTTTTAGGTTTGATGCCTTTTTGTTTTAGATGTTTTCATATTCAATATTTTTAGTTTCTCTTTTATTTTCTCTAGTTGACTTTTTAGGTTTTTAGTTTTCCTTTTCAATTTTAGTTTAATTCTTCGTTTTTAAATATTCATTTTCTTTTTTCCAGTTCACTTTTAGTTTTTTTATTCTACCTTTTAGTTTCATTGTTTTACTTTTGTTTTTTATTAGGTTAATTTTCAATTTTTTGTTTACTTTTGTCTGTTTATTTTTTCAGTTTATTTTTGTTTTTTTATTAGTTCACTTATTTATTATTGTTAGTTAAGTAGAATGAAGTAAGTTCACAAATTTAAGCTTCATTATATACGAATAATTCATTTTTATGTTTCCCGTTGTGTTTTATTTTGTGTTGTGATGTGGATTGCCCATGTATGTATTGTCCCATTATTGTCATATAATTAGCCAGTTCCATCTTTGGCTAAAGCATTCTGAGTGTTTCACTCTTATACCATATATATATATATATATATATATATATATATATCATCATCATCATCATCATCATCATCATATTTGAGTCGCCGTGGCTTCCTTCGCCAAGGCTCTTCACTTGACCGCCGCTCTGTATGCCTTTACTATGGAGAGTCTAGATTCTTCCTTGATGATGTCCATGTACCTTGTTCTCTTTCTTCCTCTTTTCCTATCTCCAGCAACCATGCCTATGACTAGTTCTCTTTCCAGAGTATAAAAATTGGTATCATAGATATAATGGTTTTGGGTTACAATTTTTTTTGTTTGGGTTGGTGAATCTTTGGATAGTTAAGAGCTCTGGATATAACAAATAGTAATAGCTTTATTATTGTTGTTATTGGTAATAATAAGTGCTTGTCAGGATAATGTCTTTGATGACCGTGTTAAAAAATTGCATTCAACTTCTTTTGATTGATTTCCACATTCGTATTTCAATTAATTTTTCATGATCAACATTTCTACAAGGCTGGATATTAAGGTATAAAATGAAACTGCGTCATTCTTTTTCTTTTCAGGCACCGATGATCAACTGATATGATATGACGAAAAGAAGCGTTTCCATGGTAGTCAATCATGACGGAACCAGAGAAAGGAAATTTAGAATTTACGCAAGAAGGCAAGGGTAGAGAGACTTTGTCCGATAAATTTCAACAATTTGTGGAAGCCATATCCAAAAGACTAAAAAGAGATGGTCTCCGCCTATTTTTCTTGGTACTTGCAAATGGCTTGTATCTTTATATTGGCGGCTTAGTGTTTTTTGCTCTTGAGCACCAAAAAATTGAGAAAGTTGACATACACAAGCAAATTCAGGCTATTTTTGGTGTTCTTAAGGTAACTGAAATCTGTTTATTGAAGTAATGCATCTATTATAAGCCCACCTCTGTTGTTTTATCTCAGCTTAGATATGCTTGAATAGTTAAGTTATTTTGGCAACTTCCAGTAATTGACTGAATTGTCAGGTACTTAGAAACATCTTTATGTTTTGTTTCTTGCTTAAGAGCACCTGCATTAGGTAGGTTGGTATGTGAAATGACGTCATACCAATGGTTTTATCAATGTATTGTGTCGCCTTCCAAATATGCCTCTTTTTTGGGGTTTTAACGTCATTTTTTTCTCAGTAATTGGGACCCACACGGTGCCCTTCATAGGAACTTGGATTTGGCAGTGAGGAATTTCTTGGCCGGATGTCCTTCCTGACACCAATCAATGGCTTTTTCTTTTGTGAATTTCCAAAGTCGCCCGCTCGGGTAATCGAACCCGGAATTCTTGGTTACGGTGCAGTTGCACTTTAACCATTAAGCCACGGCTCCTCAAATTTGCATACGCTTTGAAAAAAGGAATTTGAACAGATGTCAAAGGAATAAAGTCTGCTTTGCACCAAATAATGTTTTTAAGCTCATAAAAAGCTATTGGCTAAAAGCTAGCGATTTTTATGATGATATTATTTTGAAACTTATATTCTTTGAAAAGCTCTTAAGTTGGATTCACTGCCAAGATTACCTTTTTCTGATCAATGGCTTCAAAATCTAGCTTGTTAAACGTGCAATAACGAGGTAAATACTTGTCTTGTCCTCTGTAGATCCTTTAGATTTTAATTTTTTGCTCTTTACAACCCTGATCATGACATGCTTCTGAGTGGCTATGATGTCAGGAAAGCAGGAAAATGTTTTGTGGGGATCAAAAATTCTTGTGACATTAAAAACAAATTTGCTCAAAGAATATCTTCTGGAGGAAATGATGACTATTGGTGGAGAACTTATTTTTTCAACCTGGATAATTTTAACTTTTAAAAAAAATATGTTAACTTTCTATCTCTATACTATTTAGAGATAATTTTACACAACACTTCTTTCAATTTTAATTTCATTGCTGAAAATGTAAACAAGGCAAAAGTTTATCAAAAAACTGAGGAATATTTTTGCTTCACGACAGAAATTTAACTGAACTAAATTAAGTTTTTGAAACTGAATATGCCAGTTTCGAAGAATTGGGAAAGATGTCTTCCAGGTTTTACTCTTTTCTTTCCATTTTTCATGTTCCAGTTAAAAACAATATTTTGGGATCGATTGAGTCTTGGTCTAGGCTTTAGTTCAGTGCTATATCCCTCAGTTACATTGCCATCCCATCTCTGCCACGACAGTAGTATTCTTCCAAAAGGTTTGCTTGAGTGTCTTTTTCAATTTTATCATGCTCATTTTATATGATGGGTTCGTTAGTTAGGTTATGTTAGTTCATACAATTGTAGCCTGAGAAAGGGGTTATTTTCCCTAGCTAAAACATCGTTGGCTATTATTTTGGCCAAAATCCCAATCATTCTGTACTGTAGCCATTAGAAGAGGACAGGATCACATGGAAGTCGTGTTAGACACAGTTTAGGACTTACAGATTTGCTAAGATGACTATCGGCTTACGACCGAGCCTACCTTTTAAGGGAGACAATGAGACTTTTCATGAGCAGAAAACCAATTTAATGTAGCCACATCAATATAATATGATCAGTATTCATTGAAGTTATCTTGTTTTGGCTGATAGAAAACGTAAAATAAAGAAAAGTAACTATGTACCTTTTCTCTAACAATTGATAACGATAGAGGACGTCTTCATGTGAGTATATCTGGCTACCCACAACACTCCCAAAATAATCTAAAAAATAATCGAAGTGGGAATCATTGGTTGCAGGTATTTGAGATGAAGTTACAATTATTTTGGATATTAAATTTGATTGAAATGGGTTTTTCATTTCTGTGTGGTAATACATGTATAGATGATATAAGAGCTTAATCATGTCATATGTCTTAAGCTATTTCTGAGCAACGTTTATACATGTATAGATGATATAAGAGCTTAATCTTGTCATATGTCTTAAGCTATTTCTGAGCAACGTTTATACATGTATAGATGAATAAGAGCTTAATCATGTCATATGTCTTAAGATATTTCTGAGCAACGTTTATACATGTATAGATGATATAAGAGCTTAATCATGTCATATGTCTTAAGCTATTTCTGAGCAACGTTTATACATGTATAGATGATATAAGAGCTTAATCATGTCATATGTCTTAAGCTATTTCTGAGCAACGTTTATACATGTATAGATGATATAAGAGCTTAATCATGTCATATGTCTTAAGCTATTTCTGAGCAACGTTTATACATGTATAGATGATATAAGAGCTTAATCATGTCATATGTCTTAAGCTATTTCTGAGCAACGTTTATACATGTATAGATGATATAAGAGCTTAATCATGTCATATGTCTTAAGCTATTTCTGAGCAACGTTTATACATGTATAGATGATATAAGAGCTTAATCATGTCATATGTCTTAAGCTATTTCTGAGCAACGTTTATACATGTATAGATGATATAAGAGCTTAATCATGTCATATGTCTTAAGCTATTTCTGAGCAACGTTTATACATGTATAGATGATATAAGAGCTTAATCATGTCATATGTCTTAAGCTATTTCTGAGCAACGTTTATACATGTATAGATGATATAAGAGCTTAATCATGTCATATGTCTTAAGCTATTTCTGAGCAACGTTTATACATGTATAGATGATATAAGAGCTTAATCATGTCATATGTCTTAAGCTATTTCTGAGCAACGTTTATACATGTATAGATGATATAAGAGCTTAATCATGTCATATGTCTTAAGCTATTTCTGAGCAACGTTTATACATGTATAGATGATATAAGAGCTTAATCATGTCATATGTCTTAAGCTATTTCTGAGCAACGTTTATACATGTATAGATGATATAAGAGCTTAATCATGTCATATGTCTTAAGCTATTTCTGAGCAACGTTTATACATGTATAGATGATATAAGAGCTTAATCATGTCATATGTCTTAAGCTATTTCTGAGCAACGTTTATACATGTATAGATGATATAAGAGCTTAATCATGTCATATGTCTTAAGCTATTTCTGAGCAACGTTTATACATGTATAGATGATATAAGAGCTTAATCATGTCATATGTCTTAAGCTATTTCTGAGCAACGTTTATACATGTATAGATGATATAAGAGCTTAATCATGTCATATGTCTTAAGCTATTTCTGAGCAACGTTTATACATGTATAGATGATATAAGAGCTTAATCATGTCATATGTCTTAAGCTATTTCTGAGCAACGTTTATACATGTATAGATGATATAAGAGCTTAATCATGTCATATGTCTTAAGCTATTTCTGAGCAACGTTTATACATGTATAGATGATATAAGAGCTTAATCATGTCATATGTCTTAAGCTATTTCTGAGCAACGTTTATACATGTATAGATGATATAAGAGCTTAATCATGTCATATGTCTTAAGCTATTTCTGAGCAACGTTTATACATGTATAGATGATATAAGAGCTTAATCATGTCATATGTCTTAAGCTATTTCTGAGCAACGTTTATACATGTATAGATGATATAAGAGCTTAATCATGTCATATGTCTTAAGCTATTTCTGAGCAACGTTTATACATGTATAGATGATATAAGAGCTTAATCATGTCATATGTCTTAAGCTATTTCTGAGCAACGTTTATACATGTATAGATGATATAAGAGCTTAATCATGTCATATGTCTTAAGCTATTTCTGAGCAACGTTTATACATGTATAGATGATATAAGAGCTTAATCATGTCATATGTCTTAAGCTATTTCTGAGCAACGTTTATACATGTATAGATGATATAAGAGCTTAATCATGTCATATGTCTTAAGCTATTTCTGAGCAACGTTTATACATGTATAGATGATATAAGAGCTTAATCATGTCATATGTCTTAAGCTATTTCTGAGTAACGTTTATACATGTATAGATGATATAAGAGCTTAATCATGTCATATGTCTTAAGCTATTTCTGAGTAACGTTTCTAGAAATACTTCTCGTTATTGGTAAAAGGTATATTGTATATGTACCATTTTACAAATATAACTTTTAAAAAAATCATTTCATGCGCATGAGCTTAGGAAGGACCATTTCCCGTTGACTCTAGTGCTTGTGCTATTCTCAAAAAATATTGAGCAGTAGGTATTGGCAGATTCATTATGCCTCTGGCTAACACTTGTTTTTGTTCTTGGAAAATAGGGTTGATGCGATAAAATTAAATGTATCGACTGAACTAAGCATCCTAACAAGATAAAGCTTTGCAGGAACACGCAGGAAATTCATTAAGATAATATGACAGCTGGATGCCATAAAAGCCTTTATTAAATAGTAATAAAGTAATTAAATATTTCAAAAGCCAAAACTATCACAAAAGAAGGAATATGTAATTTGTTTCAAACAGATCTGCTTGGCGAGGTGGGTTAGAGGGAGGATTTACAAGGATATAGTTCGAGGCCAGTCTCGAACAGAAATTTGTTACTTTATTTCAAGTCTTTTGTCCTCCTGGCGAGCGAAGCGAGTCAACAGACCTATATTATGGAGGGGCTTTGAAATAGGTAACACTCCATGTTCATTCATGTACCTGATACCTGTTCATCCAGTCTTACACATCTTAAATACAGTAACCTGGCATTTGTTGATGCCAAAGTTAAATAACTTGCTGATGAGATGCTTTTTATCAACCTAGTTAATCTTTTTTTGATAACATAAACTTTCCTGAGAAGTAAAAACAACCTCATTGAACAATTTCTTCTTTAAGATCTATTAATAGCCATAGGTCTTTAGAAATTTTGTGTCTTCAAAGTTGTGTTTTCGGTTGCAGCACAAAAGATGCCTTGCACTTGGTTGCTCCACCTACCTGTTTCCATATTTGCAACTTTTTATACTTTTAAAAGATTACAAAGCTTTTTTCTCTCGGGAAAACGAACACGAAACCTCTTTGTCATATTGCAACTAATCTCCAAGCTATGACTCCAGCTAAGAAAAAATAGGAACCTGAAATCAGAAAATTGTTTATGAAATTTTCATATGTTTTCAATAACTGTGAAGGATAAAGAGGTCATTTTCTCCATTGACCTTTTTATTGTAATTCACTGATTTTAAAAACAAAAAAACCCTTTTGAAATATTTGTGGTATTCCAGAATATGACTTTGAGGTGACAAATAGGCCAGCTGGGTATACAATTTACACTAATTTTGACGTCTAGCCCTTAGCTTAACAACGCTGGACATAAATTATACGTATAACTTTTCATAGTATTTTTAGAGCTCTGTTTTAATATTTCCTGCAAAAACCCTGGATTGAAAGAAATGGTTTCAAAATGATGTGAATAAGAACAGAACACAGAGAGAACATTTCCTTAGAGCAAGAGGATATGAAATCCGTAGGCATTGGTTCAAACCCATTTATTGCGCACATCTTTTTCACTTCATTAGATAAGCCTCCGAAAGAAAATTTACTAACAGAGTATTCTATTCCCTTGAATTAGCATAGACAAACATGAACAAAATAATCTGTAAAATATACACAAGAGAACAACAGTACCACTACAAGAAAATATATTGCTTAAAATCATTAGTGAAGGACGTACAATCAACATGGACAGAATTACAAACACATTGTGTTGTTGAGCACTCTTGAGGTTGATGATGGTGACCTTATGCGACTGTGTGACACTCACTGCCCATGAAAAGCACTGTTGTGTGGAAAACACTAAATATTCAGACAAAAATTAACTATTGCACTGTTATTGGAACTGACTCCTCTGCTGCAGTGATCATCTTCTTCGCCTTTTGCCTTCATATATGCCTAACATTATTACCTTATCAATTCTGTTGTCATTCGTACTCATAACGTGTTCAATATATGAGAGTTTGTTTCAAAGTATCAAAGTTTGCAGGGGCATAGTTGGCTTAGCTTCCTTCAGGGTGGACTTGTTTGTCAGCAAAATACATCTCCAGCACCAGATTTTGAAGCTGTCTATTCTTTTCAGGTCAGATTTCAGAGGGGTTTATGTCTCAGAAGTGACAATGAGGAAGACGAGGATTTTCATCAGCGTATGTTTTGAATTTAGAGCCTGATCACCGTCTTTTCACAAGCGTTGTAAGCTAGCAGCTGCATTTTGTCTAAGCGTAAATCTCTTATCTCACTTTGGCTATTCCATTTCAAATCTATTCGTTATCCCAGTAAGTCATATTGATCTACTATTTCTATTTTTTCGCCGGCTTTTAGCTTGAATTCATTTGTATTCTGGTTAGTCATTACCTATGAATTATTGATGTTTAATTTCACCCCTAGCTTGGCTTCTCTTTACGATTGATCATCTGTTTAAGTTCCTCTTCCCGATCAGCTATTACAGTAACGTCTTCAGCGTTCCTAAAATGTGTAATGTTGCATCCAGCGATTATAAAATATTTGAAGTCTTCCAGGCTTTTCTTGAATATAATGCCTTCTGTGTAATGATTGAATAGCATTGGTGAAAGGATGTATCCCTGTCTGATGCCTTTACCTATGCCAGATGACTGTTTCTCCTTCTTAGTGTGACGTAAAGCCTCCTGATTGCTGTACTAGTCACAAAGGAGTTTAACAAGATGTTCTAAAATTCCTAGTTTAAGTTATATGTGCCATAACTGATCGCGATGTTCACAGTGAAAGGCTTTGCTATCATCTATGAAAAAAAGGTAAAGCTTTTCCTGAAATTCCTTTGACTTTTCTGGTACTTACCTCAAATTAGCAATAGGATCTCTAGTTCTCCCTCTGCCCCTTCTGCCCCTCTGCCCCTTTGTCCCTTCTAAACCTGGCTTTATCTTGTGGGAGTTCTCTTTTAATAATTTCTTCTGCATGGTGTTGGGTTGTTTGAGGAGAATCCTAATAGAATGTGATAATAGAGGAATAGCCCTGTTGTCGGGACACTCTGGTACATCTTATTTCTTTGAAATAATTGCTAATATTAGCCTTACGCATCCCTTATACCATGCTCTATCACCCCAAATCGTGTCACAGAAAACTATGAGAGTTAAAATTGTATTTTCTCCTAGCTCTTGCATCAGTTCTATTGGGACCTCATCTGAACCTAAGGATTTTCCTTGTGAAATTTCTTTGATTGCGGACTTCACTTCACTTTCTTTTATGAATGAATATTTTTTTATATTTTTTGTTCTTCAAACTCATTGCAATGTTGTCATTTTTTTGTAGAGTTCTTTATTGTATTCTTTTCATTTTCTTGTGACTTTTTGTTGCTCCATCATCAAATTATTCTGTGTTTCTCTCAGACCACTTTCTTCTCAGTCAGCTTTGGATTCATCTCCTTAACCATATTCTTTCTACCTTGCCTTTGAATTTCCACATTCAAATGTTTGATGTCTGCAGAAGAGATCCCTGCAGCCTCTGTCATCCATCGTTGATTAACAGTGTTAATAGCTTTCTTAGAGGTCCATTTTGACTTTCAGGGTCTGGATGCTTTCTAGATGTGCTGTTAGGCAGCATCTTTGGTTACGCTTTCAATATTATTCTATAGCTGTCTGGATATACATCCACTGGCAAAAGGATTTATTTTAGATCAAGCTGCAATAGTTGCTTTAGCTTTTTGTTCTTTCTTAATTTGCCACGTATCTTAGTGCAGAGAAGCTCGTGGTCTGAGTTGCAGCAAGCGCCTGGTAGTGTGTTTGTAGACTGAACAGTGCTGCTCCAACTTTTTTTTTTTTATCACAACGTAATCAATTTTGTTTTAATAGTACTACTGCCCATTGGACAATGTTCATGTTTAGGGACGGCACTTGAGTTGATAGAAAAAGGTGTTACGTATCAACGATTGGTTTCCGTTATATAGTTCTGTAAGTCGCTCTCCTGCAGTATTAGCTTCAAGCCCAATCTTCCTGTTTACTTCATCAGTTTGTTCATCTCCTGCCTTGGCACTGGAGTCACCCATTATTACTAATATGTCTCCTGCTGGTATGAGACCAATCAGTGTTTGTAGTTTACCACAGAGCTCCTCGCTGACATCGTCATCTGCAGCTGTGGTTAGAGCATACGCCTGTATCACTGGCTATAAAGTTTTGTTGAATATGATTGTAACTCTTTCATCATTTTGTCATCATCATTTCACCCTTTCATCTATTTTTGCATTAGCCTTGTATTCCAATGTTTCTATCCATCATTTTCAATTTGATTAATTCCAGTTTCCCTGCATTCATTGTTTGAACAGTCCAAACTGCAAACTTTAAGCTTTGTTAAGGCTGAGGAAAGGACACTCGGCTCTGACTTTACTCCCAGCTGGGATCCCTGCGAGGGATTAAACTAGCTACCTCATTCCTGTCATCCTTACTTCTACTAATAATCTCCCTTCACCCTTTTCCCAAAGTATTTTGGGTGCATTTAAGCCTAGGGATCTGAAACTTGTCATCATGAGTATTTTCTTAGGAATCATACAGGAGTGATTTGCTATTGTTTTCTTCTGTCCATATTGTTTACAGTCTTCGTGGTCTGGTGGGGTTAAGAAGCCGAAGCAAATAAACTGGAAACATTTTTGAACATTCTTACTATTTTACAGTCTATAACGTAGTTTTCAACATTATGATACCATTGTCGTCACTACGGACGAAAAGTTGCATTTAACATAGATAACCTTTCATTTTTTGTTCATTTTTCTTTTAGAACACTTCAGTCGGGAATGAATTCCCAACTCTTCACTCTGAAGAACAAGTTAAATTGAAGTTCTCTTCAGAAGATATAGTATCAATTGATATAGTGTTAAAGCGTCTGGCCAAGGAAAGAAAAAAATCTGAAGCACTTGAATGGAATGTAATGAACTCAGTTTTCTTTGCTTCAACTGTTGTTACTACTATAGGTAAGCAAAAGTATTAATAATTAAAATAAATTAGTAATGGTCACACACGAGTTACTTAAAAGAATTAATTGATTAAACCGAATTTCCTCTATTAGGCACAAGGCAGTACGTATTCCAAAATAGGCTTTAATGGGGTAGCGAGACCTGGATCTTGAAGAAGAGTGATAGGAGACGAATAGAAAGCTTTGAAGTCTAGTGCTACAGAAGAACCCTGACGATCAGTTGGGTAGACAGGATAAGAAATGAGGAGGTTGTGTGGAGAACGTTAGTGGGATACAGAGACTCTCGTATCATGGACACGTCCTTAGGAGCGACACCTTGGAAAAGGAGGTTACTAATGGGAGTTTACTAATGGGTTTTCGGTACACGGAAAAGAGGTACGCCAAGGACCAGATCTATGTACAATGTGAAAGAGGAATCCGGACTCACCCTGGTCGAAGTATTTAGAGCAGCACAGAATCGAATCAACTGGAGAGCCATGACAACAGAAGCCACTGCAGTTCATTCATGAACTTCTCGCGATTGATGTTGTGGGTAGCACTCAATGAAAAAATTCTTTATTCACAGCATTACTTCAATAAACCCTCTCAACAATTATTTATTATAGTAAATATTTATACAGGATAACTATGCCAGTTCTAAAATACTGTTATCATACAATATGTTAGGATTTGAAACTTTTAACAAAAGTATCATAAAGAAATTGAAATTTTTGCCGTTTTCAATAAGGGATAAAGTAAAGTATGACATCGTAAGTCTTCTTATGTACACCATACATATTCAAAATTGACGATTTTGAAGAGGATTTATATGGAAGTGAGCAAAAGCAGGGTGGAATATTTGCTAAATTTTGTTACAACCTCTATTGGGTGTATTTTTAAAAATAAAAATATGCTAGGTCTTCCAGGTATTTCTATGTATATAACAAACTAATATGCATTATACACATCTGAAGTCTAAAGAAGACGCGTCCAATTTGCTGGACACTGTGCACGTGCCTCAAATGAACTTGTGTCGTCGTTTCTCTTATCGAGGCACCCATCATCACTCAAGCGGTCTCGGAAGCTCACCTTTCCAGACATCATATGCAGGCAAACTGCCATCGCCAAGAAAGACCTTCTAACAGCCCTGACCAACAGGGTATACTGGATAGGTGTAGTGAATTCTATTTCGGCTGAGGTCATAAGATGATGATGATACACATCTGATTATAGAAGTTTTAAGAAACACAATGAGAAGTCCTCTGTAGAAGATAGCATGACTTGAAGTATGATTATTATATATTAATTGAAGCAACATAAATGTCCCCCTGATACTCCTGCCTGGTTCACCAGTTGTTTTTCCTGAAATGCCACTGATGTTAAAATAAATGCCTGGTACACGTTTATACTGCTTTAATTGGAATGCCTGATACAGGACGTAAAGCTCTTTTGCTTTCTTTTTCCCTGCATCGATAGGTTATGGAAATTTGGCACCATCGACAGAAAAGGGTAGAGCTTTCTGTGTTGCTTATGCTGTATTTGGAATTCCTATGACATTGATATTACTTGCAAGCATTGGAAGGATTTTAGCTAAATACATCAATGACATGTGTGGTGTTATAATTCATAATCTCAGGAGATACTTTTATCCAGAATATGAATATGAAAGGTAATGTAATCATCAACATTATTGTCATAAAACTAGTAGTAAGGATGATAAAAATTGATACAAAATATATTGAAGGACGAATTTTGGAATGTTATAGAAGAGAAATAAAATGTATGCGTAAAAGACGTCCTGAGAAAAATTAGCGTAATCGAGTGAAAGATATGATTACCAGGAAGATTTAGTTAACAATGCAATGCAGATAATATCTCGGGTTGTAGGTTGTACATACCTATGAAAGCCATAGATACTTGTTCGAAAATATTGAATTATTGTTACCATTATAACTGCTGTTATTTTCTCACTGACATTGTCATGATTATGATAATAATAATTTCTACTATATTGTTTGACTAGCGAGAACAACAAACTTAATGTCTCTGCGTCAAATGTTTATCTGGTAAATCTTCACTGTTCATTGTTCCTTTCTTCGTGTAGTAGCTTGCATCTTTCTCGCCATATGATATTTGCATTTATCATGTTCGACACTCCGCACCATTTCATTGTTGTTTTTGCTTCATCGTTTGACAGACCTAATCTTTTAAAA